>SZWC01008247.1:78209-95481 GCA_023375785.1 Penium margaritaceum
GGGGGGGGGATAAAATGACAGGAGGGCCGGATCTAGTCCGCCTGACTCCTTTTCTCGAACCATCGAACTTGCAAAATTCTGGACAATTGGAAGCATTTTCATGGCACATGCGGCACATGCTTCGGCCGTGTTATCCAAGGTGTGTACATGCATCAAACACACACCTCACATAATGCACAATCCTGAAGCCTTGAAACTAAAGGATTGCATGCCTACCGTGTAGCTGGGCTGGTTTCAAACTTCACTCTGATTGTTAGGTCAATTAACTTTGTAGCAGGTTTGTGCGCTCACACTCTATGGAAGCTGTACAAAAACATCTAAGAAGCATCCATGTTGAGGATGCTTTGCATATAACCAAGGGGAGCTTCTTAGGATGAAGTTCCTTGTGTAAGTGACGTATGGCATGTGTGGTCTGCATTCATTCTGGGAGTTGCTGACCGGACACCTCGGACACGGCCCTTATACACTCTAGTCTCAAAATGGACATCACCACATGGACGACTTTGAGAGAGAATCAACCTTTTGTCTGCCATTTAGTGTGGTCACGGAACTCCGACCTGCTAGTCGTCAATCAATGCCGTCGAGCACACTTGCACAGTGAGTTCCGCCATCAAGCTAAGTCCAGATGAGCACCAGCCTCCTAGGGGTGCTCGGCAGCAGCTGCCATGGCTGACGACAACGAGACACAGCCTCCACCTCCACCCCTTGAGTCTGATGATGATGACGAGTCAGAAGAGAATGAGAGAGGATGGCAAAGCAGCAGGTGACAAGAGGAAGAGGTACAAAGCGGTTATTTGGAAAGTTTTCAGGAAGCAAGCTGCCAATCTAGAACATGCTGACTGCCAGACATGTGGGAAAGAGTACAATTCCAAGCGGGAAAACACATCTGCTATGTGCAAGCAACATTGCCTCAGCCACAAGAAGCTTTTTGAACAGGTAAAGGAGATGGACGTGGCTTCCGCACCACAATTTGCAATTACCAATGCTGTAATCGCAACTGTCAAAGCCATTCGAGCATACTCTGGAGTTGGAACGACCATCATCGAGCAGACGATAGCAGGTGTAAGTAGCACCTTCAACAAGCAGTATCTCATGTTCTGCATGTGGAAGCATGTTATGGAAAAAAACATGAGTTTTTTTGTCACTGGAGTCATTCTGGCTAGACACGGCCTTCTAGCACTGCAACCCGTTTGCCAAGCTCCCCAGTCACATAACCATTGCACGGGACATCGTGACAAGAGCCGTGGTGTTTCAGAAGAGGCTCCACCGGATGCTTGCCGAGGTCACATCAGCCATCAGCTTCACGAGAAACAACTGGAAGTCCGACGCAAACATGAAGTACGTCGGGATCACGCCACAATGGGTGGGCGAGTTCACGGTAAAAGGCATGGCGCTGTCCTTCTTGGCCGTCCCATACTCACCCACCGCACAGACCATTTTTGAAGTGTTTTCTGAAGCTTTGAAGGGATGGGGGCTGTGGGACCACATGTTCTACATCACAGTGAACAATGAAAGCACGAATGACGCCAAGGTTGACCGCCACATTATTCCAGCAGGCTCCGGATTTTAGAAGGCCAGGCACATTCATTGCCTCAGCCATATCATGATCTTGGCTGTCAACAATATCCTGTCCCTCTCTTCCATGTCCATGGTCATCGCCATGGCCTGGCAGATTCCGACCTTTGCAACTTGCAGCACCGCGGGGGGACAATCCCTCATCATTGCATGCTCCAGTGTAAGAGTGAAGCACCAGTTCTTGCACCTTGACACAGAGACTTGGTGGAGCTCAACGATCGACATGTGCAGTCAAGTGTTGTTCCTAAGTGGAGTCCTTGTGCCGTGACTGGCTGGGTACAACCGAGATGAAACCTTGTTGACTCCCTCAAATGAGGAGTGGGGGACCATTGCATTGCTCACCCTCATTCTGAAGCCGTTCAAATCCTACACTGACAACATCAGCAGCTCAAAGTACCCCACCCTCATCGTTGTCATTCCTTTTTTCTAGAGGATGCTCACAAAGACAAATGGATGGCAGGTCCGTTCCATCAATGTTGAGAAGAAGGGGAAGGGACTGGGTTCACATGGCCGGCTGAACATGAAGGAGCAGCTACTGGCCGACATGCACGCTGGCATCGAGGCCGTCGTGGCAAATTTGGAGAAGTGTGCCGTGTTGCTGACAGATTGCCCCGTGCTGGCAACTGCAGCTGACCCTTGGTTCCAGCTCCGCTACTTTAAAAAGCCCATCTTATGATAGGAATCACCTCTGAGGTCAAGCCGTACATCACTGTGCTGGAGGTGTTGCACCCGTACCATGCGAAGGTGGTTGCGGCATGAGTTGTAGAAGTAGGAGCAGGTTCAGCAGACGATGCACCTGCTAATAGCAGCCAGGAAATCCAGCGCAGCCAGAGTGCAGTACCAGCAACACCAGCAGCTGAATAGTGCTAGCTTTACCTGTGTGTGCTGCATCAGCAACAAGAAGATGAAGATTTAGTCGAGGCAGCCCTAGCTGATCGAACAGCGGATAACTTTGCCCCTCGTGTTCCAGCAACAACACGTAAAGAGGCACTGGCAAGCAGTGTGGAGGGAGAGGTGGAGAGGTGGGAAAAACTCCCCATCAAGGAGCCGCATTACAACATACTACAGCACTACAAGAAGAAATAGAAGACATTCTGCACCATCTTCCTTGCTGCCATGGACTCGTTTGTTGTCCCGTCGACCTCAACACCGTCGGATTGGCTTTTTTCGTTGGGCTGCCACATCATTACAGACTTCCGCCATTCCCTGGACCACTTAACCATAGAAAACCTCCTCACAATGAAGTCATGGATCAACGAGAAGAGCCTCCTTCAGTTCCCTATTGACCGCCATGGCAACATCGCCCCCCAAACTGAAAGAGGAGGAGGAACGAGTCAACGAGCTGCTATGGAAGAAGACGGCCAGATTGGTGGGAGAGGCTGCCAAGGAGTTGGAGGGGATGCAGCTGTTTGACATAAAGAAGGAGGATGAAGGGATGGATGCGAGGGGGCATGGAGACGGCGATGATGATTAGGAGGATGGTGACAAAGGACAGGGTCATAGACTAGAGTAGCATTGCAATGTCATAGTTGTGTCATGATTTGCAATGTTGTTTCAAGCTCTCAATCACTTTCCTTTCAAAAATCATGTTTTGCATTTGGTTTCAATGTCATGGTTGTGTTCATGTTCCAAGTGTGCATGGCAATGTCAAGTTTCAGATTTGTATGGTAGTGACATGATTTAGATTTGCATAGCAAGAACATGGTTTGTCATTGTAAGGCAAAGTAGTGGTTCTGAATGAAAAAGACCACACATCATGCACACGGGAATGAATGGCCAATGCAGATGAATGCCATGCCTTAGGCATGAAAGCCCACTTCATGACAGTAACAACTGAAAACACGACCTATTTCTGCACGAGTTCAAGAACACCATTGTGTTAGAAAGGACATGTTCACACATGGGTGTCTTCAAGATGAGGAACTCTGAATTGTGGTCTTGTGTTAAATGACATGAGGCCAAAATGCATTGGTAGGGAAGGTAATGAGTGACAATGCATGCTATCATTGACGTCGATGGTTAATGCTTACATGTTTGTGAGAACCGCGAAGGATGGCGATGCCATCAGGAATCACGATTCTAGAACCGGAATCGCAGTTCCGATTCTGAGTAGGAATTGGAATCGAGGCTCTGGTGCTTTCCCAAGAATCATGATTCGGAATCGGTGTGCACCCTTAGCTGCTGCCGTCATAGCCATTGTTGTGGTCACTATTACTGCCGCCATCCTCCGGTGGCCATTGATAAGGGTTCGGCCACCGTCTCAACACTTCCAGTTGCTCCTACAACCATCGCCACCTCTTGACCTGCCCTGAAATCTGCAACAATGGCCGTAGCAGCTCCGAGCGCCACTGCTATTGTAGCTACCGCTGTGGTCACTATCACGCGGCCTCCTTATGCCCTGCTACGGTTGCCACCATACACATGCCTCCAATAGCACTTCTGTCGCTATGGGACCTCCTAGACAGTTGTGCTGCCATTGATGCCGCCATCCTAGCACCATTACCAGAGTCACCGCCAATCTCCTCCTCCAACCAACAAGGAGAAGGCCACCATTTACAAGTGTTTTGTGGCGCGGTGGGAGGAGGAGCATTGGCGTGATGCTGCTCATGAGTATCAGTGCCAATATCTCATGCACGTGCCCAGTGACTTCCACATGGACAAGGCCGCCATAGAGTACAAGAAACAACAGGAGGAGATTGACCACCACGTCAACACATTCACTGAAATCTTGGTTGGCGGCTTTTACGAAATCCCAAATGCCAACCACATATGTTGACCATTAGTAAGGGCTCCATCTACCCACACTGTTCCTCCTGAAAATGACGCACAACCACCATGGCATTCTTAGTCGCGGTCCTAGCCAAACTGGTCACAGCCACAACAATCACAACCACAACGGTTACAACTACATCAGTTTCAGTCAGCACTATACTAGCTGTAGCCTTGGCACCATTCAGCCTAGCATCTGCAAATGCCCTAAAATGTGAGGGTTTAGCCGCACAGAGATCTTTGTGTTTCTGGTAATGGTGCTAGATGCAAGAAACACAGAGATCTCTGTGTTTCTTACATGCACCACTCCATTTTTTCCACCGCTCTTCTTGCTGCTGCCTTGTACTCCAATTGGTACGTATTTCTCTTGACTACCCCTACCTCTTGGGTGGACCTTACATAATGTTGTGCCCTGTCCATGGGTTCCTCTGTAAATTTTGGTTTCATTTTCATCTTCTCATTGTCACCTTCATTGTAATCTGGACAGTGCCAACGGCACTGATCAAGGATTGAGGCTTCCTTGACTGTGGATTTGGAATCTACAGGAAAACTCTTGCAAAATCAACCCAAGAACGGAGTCAATCCATCAAGAATTGAGGAAGTTACGCCCGGCCAAAGGATGGAACGGCCGAGGGGAAAACATGTGACAAAAATTCATCCCCAAAGACCAAGGCTCGACCCTCGGAAGACCCAACAAGGCCGAAGCGTACATTGGGTCCGGTTATTCAATGAATCAAGGATCATTGAGGACGAAGGGCGCTTCGGAATGGTGCTCCGATGTGTTGTTGCCAGAAAGGGCGGCCGTCACCACCGCTAGTGGTGCTGTTAGCGCGGATTGCCGTGGCTCACGAAAACGGCCATATCTCGGCCGTTCCTCCACGGAATGATGTGATTCTTGGTGTGTTGGAGAGCTAGGAAGATGAGCAACGTGATGCAGAGGCAATAACGCTCATCCCAGGCCTGTATGGAGCTGCACATAGCTCGGTGACCTCGGGTCGCCTAGGATGTGTCATCATGTACATGTAATCCTGTATGTTGACACTTGAATAACAGATGCAGTTTACTCCCACTGTACCACACGTGTTCCCGTGCTCCCCCAAGATGACCCTACGCTTCCACAAACCTAGGATCTCCCCTTGGTTGCCGTTGTCACTGGTTGGTGCCTACACCATCCGGTTGAAGCTAGCACACAATGCTCGGTTCACACTTGGGATCACAACCACCCTTGGCTTAGCGGCACAATCATCTATGTGGCAACCTCTCCTGGTCAGCGTAGACTCGCATACATGTCCTCTCTTTGACGCATCCGTGCCCAAGGCCAACCACGCACTCCGGCAACAAGGGGGTAACCGGAGGACCCGTTAAGGGAGAAGTTGTACTGGACGCAGAGTTGACTTCATCCGGCACTTACTCGTTGGCCGTGGCGTTTGACACGCAAGGCAAGGCAACAGCAGCTGTAGCGTTGCAGAAGTTGTTTGCCGACATGCAAGCCAAGATGGACCTGTTGGAGAAGCAAAGCACGTACCTCAATCAAGATAGGGATGCCCACCACTAACGGAACTGCAGTGGGCACCCCGAGCCCGCCGAAGCCGGATCAGTTTGACCCATCAAGGAAGGATGGGTAAGCTCCCCACACTTGGATACTCAGATTGGATATGTACTTCACTGCCATTGGCATGGATGCCTCGAGGTACGAGGCGCGCCGCGACTATGCCGTGACCCTGTTGAGAGAGACTTCGTTGGATTGGCAACCCGATGTGATGCGGTCCAATCCACACGGCAGAGGAGCAGAAATGGTTGCCGGCATTGCAGCTGCGACCAGAATCTCAACCCCATTGGCTCCAACCTGCAGCAGTGGCGACCCTACCCTCAAACGGCCGACCTCGTAGAAGGAGTTCAAGGACTTGTTCATCAAGTGCTTCACCGTGGGTGACGTGAGGAACAACGTGCGTGCCAAGTTGCGTTGGCTTCGCCAAACTGGCGGCGTCTCCGACTACACCCACAGGTTTCGTGAGATCGTTGCCAACTGTGGCTTTGACTGCCATGAATTATGCATCCACTACACCAACGGCCTCAAGAACGACGCCCACCCTGTGGCGGTGATGCACAAACTCAGCGATGACCTCCCTGCAATGATCGCAACAGAAAAACGGTACGACTCGCTTGTGCAACAGGCTCATGCCAACAGCCACAACTCTTTTTGGCCCCACTCAAGTGTTTCTTGGTATGGGGATCAAGCGGGACCGTTCAAAACGCATACTACATGTGCATTGGGCTGCCTACATCCGCAGTCTTGGTGAGCGCTTTGCTCCCCTGCTTGCTACGATTTCACCTGGCTCTACACTTATGACCCAAGCTGGCTAGAGAATTCTGAAAGCACCTGATGTGGCTCAGCTGGGAGGGGGGAGGGGGGACGTTGAGGTCATTGAATTTCTTTGAGTCATTGGCTCCTTGATGTAGCTTGCTACGACAATGTGCACATACATTGCGGTTTATGTCACCTACTTGGCATTAATGTCTTTGTGTCCATAGAAGCACCATATTGAGGTTGCACTTCGTGTCATTCAATATGCACTTTTGATAGCACGTATTGGATTGCGCTATGGAGCATAGTCCTCCGTAGTTTTTGATGACTATACCGATAGATACTGGGCTCGTGACACTGATGCACACAGTCGGTCATGCTCTCTCTTCTTGGTTGGAGGCGCTGTTGTTTCTTGGAAGAGTGGAAAACATGGTTGCGTTGTCTAGAAATTCTGATTACGTTGCTCTCGGCTCATGTATGTGTGACAGTGTCTGGCTATGTTGCCTCTTGCAGTAGCTGCATGTGCCCATTCACTACATCACTTTGCACTGCGAAAACCAAAGCACAAAGGCCATCGTGAAAACCATGGCATGCACTACTCACGCACCAAACACTCCTTTTTCAAGCCTCACGTTTTTGTGAATACATTGCTGCTGGTGTTGTGAATGTTATCTGGGTGGACACACGTTCTCTGCTTGCTGATTTCCTGACCAAGGCACTCAGCTCTGGCTCATTCATGTTTGGTGTGCATTCATTGGTTCGACACGTGAACCCTCTGCACTTGACTGAGTCTGACTATTGTTGCCCTCTAGCAGTTGTCCAATGCACATTGTTCTCTATCCACGTGCGTCCCGTGTTGTCTTCTGTGACCTGTGTTGTTCTTCATCTGTGGGCCAAGGGAGGTGTTTGTATTGGTGTTTGATTGTTGAATTACCACTGTACTGATTACTGTCCTGTGGTCTCCACACACAATCATCTATGCAGGAGAGTAAATCAAGGTAACTGCCATGAAAACCAAGTGGTGCTCTGAAGCAATGACACATCCAAGTTCTATGGAGTTCTCCCCGGCTCCACACTTGTGTTCACACCCAAACGGAAACCATAAGGCTTGTTCCAATGGGCCAACCAACATCTGTTTGAAAACCTCTCATATGGAATACTGTTGTAGAAAGCCCACTTGGTGGCATTCCCACTAACACTTTATGGATTGTCTTGCATGCCTGGTTGGTCCTATGTTTGCTTTGGGTTAGTTGCCGGACGCCTATCCTGTTGGGGTCATGCTGCAAGATTTTTCCGACAGCAGCCGCTCTCTGACTAATTCTGAAGAGGTGTGGCTCGCCTCCAGGGGAGGCTGCAGCCGCACCTCGTGCATGATGCACAAGGTGGGGCTTGCTCATCGTGCTAAGGCGTCTCTCTACCCATCCACCTACTCACCTGTGTCTCATGTTTTCTAAGCGAGCTTGCAACAATCCATGACATCCCCCTCTTTCCTACTCTGTTACCAGCTCGTTATCATTCCCTCGCACAGGTCTACTAACTAAGACGTGCACCAATGGGCCAGCATGTAGCTCTTTAAAAACCTTTGTTATGGAATACAGTTGCAGAAAACTCACTTTTGGGGCACGCCCACATGCACTTAGGATGATTTGGATCATCTTTCATGCACTGTTGGCTTTGTGGTTGATTTAGGTTGGTTGTAGGAAGTTGATCGTGCTATGGTCATACTGCCGGATTTTTTCCAACAACAGTCGCTCTTAAATTCACTTTCAAGAGGTCAGGCGCAAATCCAGGGTGGTGGCGGCCACATCTTGTGCCTGATGCACGAGGTGGGGCTTGCTCACAATGCTAAGGCCTCACTCCACCCAACAACTCACTACTAATTTCTCTCCTTTATAAGTGAGCTTCGCAACAAATCCATGGCGTTCCACTCTCCCACTCTCTCTCACTCTCTCGTTCTCTCTCCCTGACACGATTTTATCAACTCAGGTATCAGAGCCTCATGAGGGAAGAACTAGTCACCCGCTTGCCACGTCTTCCGCAATGAGGCATTGATTCTCGGAGCCTGGCCCGTGGCCACTCTCGGCCGCGGGCACGCCATGGTGTGCCCGCCACATCCCAGCATCCATTGAGGGTTTCACCTTCTCTATGATACATCTTGCAGCAATACTCGGCTGCACATCAGCTCTTTAGCCCCTTCTGCCTCCCTTGCAACTACCACGTAGCCTGTGGTGGAGTCGAGAGAGGCAAAGAGAGGTTGACTTCCGCAAGCGGGTTCTCTTGCCCTCTCATTGGCCTTCATTGTTTAGGGTCCTTGGCCCTTTTTTGGTCGCCCATCCTTCACGTGCTGCCCAATCTTCTCGCTCGCCATTGGTGCGGGTTCGGTTATCACCTTCGCACTTGCAGCAGCGGCAACACCCGTCACTGTCGCAATAGTGATAGCAGCAGCTATGTCTACCACTACCGTTGTAGCCGCAGTCGTGGTCACTACCAGAGCTGCCATCCGGCTCATATTTCCACTGGCCATTGGTGTAGGCTTGGCTGTCACTGTTACACTTGCAATAGCAGCAGCAGCCTTTGCCACCGCTAGATCTCCCCGATGTTTGCAATAGCAGTCACAGCAGCTGCCACTACCGTGATAGGCACACATGTGGTCACAACCACAGCCGCCATCCGGCCTCTTGCTGCCATCCTGTAATTGCCGTTATGAGCACATCTGCTGCTGTGATCTGACTGTAGCAACAGATGCAGCAGCCACTAGTGCAACAAAACTAGCATCACCAACAGTTGGTGCAACTAACATGATTGGCAAAAGTTGATGCAACCTCTGGACTGGTCTTTGCCAATGGTCACAGTTGCAACCACAGCTGCAATCCTAGCCTATAGCCAAATCCACACATCTGTTCCTCGCTCTTGCTGTAGTCACATCCACATCCACGGCCTAAATTATTAGGTCGAGGGTGCGACTGTCCCATCATCAGAAATGTTGGAATTGCTCTTGCCGATGATCTCAGCCACAACCTATCACTCCATCTCCCTCATCACCTCCGCGGGCACTTCTCATTGGTGGTGCTACCATCGTCACTGCCATCCAGGCGTCACCATTGGAGTCACCACCCATCCTCTCTCCATCCAATGAGGAGGATGCCGCCATCAATGGAATGGTGGAAGGAGCAACAAAGAGACAAAGAAAGCGAGAATTGGCGGCAACATCAGATGAATGTGCCAGGAGAGTACAACTCCAAATAGGCCGCTGCAGATTACAAGCACAAACAAGAGAAGATCAATCACCAAGTATGCACGGTTGATGACATCCAGCCGGTGGCTTAGATGAAATCCTGACGTCAAACCGCGTGCATAGATCACTGGTAAGTGCTCCCTCTAACCCCTTACATCTCCTCCTTTAGGTGGCACACCGGTATTCTCAGTCAAAGTCTTTGACGAACCAGTCACAACAGCTCTAGTCACAGTTGCAATAGTCACTGTCGCAGCTGCATCAGTCAGCATAGCACCTCTCACCTACAACATCAGTGAGCCTGGAATAAAAAAATCCCTTCATGTGCAAGGTTTTAACGTCTGCAGAGGCCGTCAGTCTTTCTTATGCCATGCTTAACGTAGTAGCAACTGGTGCAACCTCATTTGCAGCCACAGCTAGAGTCTCATGTGCACCCGCTGCAACGGCTGGTGCGCGTGCTGAGGAGGAGTTTTCCCGGGCAACCTCAGCATTTGGGCCACTTGCAGCAACTCTTTCAAACTTGGCCACGCAGATCCTCACAACAGGAGAGGCAGTCGACGCTGCTATTGCCACAAAAAACAAATCAGACTCATCTTCTGTCCAGTCCATTTGAGCCACCATCCTCTCTTTATTTTTCTTCACTGTAGAAGCTACCTCTTCCACCATAAGAAACGCCTACATCCTCATTGCAGTGTGTGCAACAGCAGCGGTTGTTTTCACAGTCGCAATGACTGGCATCGCTTGTCCTCCAGATCCAGTATTGTAACGCCACCACTTCCAATTGGCCCGTAGGTGTGGCCGACAGTAGGCATGAGCTGCATGCTAGTACGGTTGGCATTGATGACCATGAAAAATTCAATGCCATAACGAGTGACCATGCACGCCGATGAAACATCCGAACCCTCACTTCCCAGTTGTTAGGGATCTTCTATGCTGTAGTGGTGTTGGCATGCCATCCCCATCCCATCTTCCTCCTCACAAAGGAACGTACCCAAACACTTTCAACCCCATCTGCATGAGCTCGTAGAGTGCATGGCGATCAATGATGCCGCAGACCTGTTGCTGGATGGGTCTTCTGTTAAGTGCTACTCCTGCCTCACGTGCTGCCTCCAGCTCCTCGTTTTTTTCAGCCATGATGATTGGCTGAGTAGCCATCCAGGCTTGCTTCCCTTTGTATCCATGCTTTTGTTTGTTGCTTGAGATTGGTGCAGATGGTGTGACAAAAATAGATGCCAGTACCGTCGCCTCACACTGTATTTTCACGATTCTTTTTACCCTCAACAAATCACCCAGCAACGGTGCTTGCTGCTAAGCGATTGCAGACGCAGTCCCTGTTGGATGTGCGAAACGTGCAATGGAGACGCTGTACCATTCAATGTGTTTTGTATGCATAATAGATCGTGCCGGATTAATCACACCCAAACCATTCCATGTACTCTTACACTTCTTGGATGTTGACACACCTAAAAATGCTCCTGTAGTGTCTATGGTGGTGGCTTTATCTGACACTTGGAGTCATGCATGACCAATTGCCTCACCCGTGAAACTGTGCATCAACAAGTGTATTGAGAAGTGCACAAACCAGTGAACATGGAATGTTCGTACAAACTGCCAAATATCACATAGAGCCCATTATAGTTTTAATTCTATACAAGGGATGTTCATCTGGGCTTTGCTGACATGCAGTCATGTGGATGTTTTGTGAAAAGTGTTTGCATGTAGAAATGCACTTTTTGATACACTGATAATCAAGTGTGTGAATTTGGGGTGGTTAACCATAAATCCTTGGATTGCATGGAACTATGTGTCCGTAGAGTTGTCGGAGTCTGGCCGTTCAATGAGGGCAATGAGTGGTCTCATTGTCGGAGGAGTCATTCGAGCTGGTGGATTTCCCATCATCGCTCCTGCCATTATCGCAGTTACCGGCAGTTGTACCTCCCTCCTGGATGACAAGGGCCTCGGAACGGAGCCTTGTCCTCGGGGGCTCATGCTTGGAAGGTGACGTGGCAGGCGCCTTCCCTTTCTCAGCAGCCCTTGGGCGTGGCTGCTGAGTGCTTCCCTCGTCCTTCATACCTGATGGCCCAGCACCGGGATTGAAGTTCTACATGGTCTTCGGTTGCCAAGGAAGCACGGTGACGAAGTCCAACAAGGAAGCTTGTGAGCTGCAACCCACAGACGGCTCTGACCACACGAGGGGTATGTTGGATGGGAGGACAAGGAGGGTTGTGTTTCTTGACTTGGGCGTGACGTAGATGAAGTAGTCAGGCGGAGCATGCATGCCAGGTACGTCGGTGGATTTGATAGTGAGCTTGGCAATTCAACAAGGATGACCAACCGGACGACATGTAGGAGGTGGACGAGGAGGGAGGCATGACGTGTAGCAGTCATTATACATTACAATTGCTCCTTGGGGGTGACATTTTCCCGTCTATGATGAGCGGGAGGATAGGAGGTACTGATGGCTGGGATTCGTAGATACTGACTGCATGACTACCTAATCTGACAGTTAGGGCACATATTCATGACTTGTACATAACCATTGATATCCGTCCTTGGTGATTGAGCACATCGCTGTTGTAGGGCGATGTGCTCTCTCGCCTAGGCTCGGCAAATTTTCTGGTTTCCATCCTGACATCATGCTGCCATTTCCGTGGAACGGCCATTGGAACTTTGCCGAATTGGCACAACTGTACCGGACTGCTCGCCGAATATGAGGTTTCAGCCCTGTCGCTTTGACAAATTAAAAAAAAAACACAGATAAACTACCTGGTTGACGAACTAAAGGAATCCTAAATCCATAACCACTAAAACTACAAATATCAGAGTCAGTAGGGTGTTAGGAACAGCCAGAATCTTCACGTGGTATCGTGGTCGAATCGTATGTTCACGAAAACAAATTCCTTGAAAGTTGAACACACAGAAATTTGAAGAGTTAAGTTTCCATTAGACAACAGTAACGTAACGGACACCAAAACCATACATACCAGGCCAGGTTCTCTATGCAAGCTCTAGGTTGTGAGGATGAATAAAAAAAACACGGAATGGAAGTTTTGCACTGAATTGAACCTTTCCCCATGCCCCCTTCCTTCATATCAGTTTGTTTTGGGATAAAGAGGACCTTTTAAACCAGTTTTTTAAAAACAACCAGAGAACTGACAATATTTAATCATTGTCTGCCATGTCCTTTCTATCTTTCTACACCTTGGTGATATCCTAAAATTCTGGAAGAACTAAGAGGAGGTGTTGTACCATCCACATATCATCCAAGCAATTCAACACCTGGAAGAATTCTTGAATTCCATTGCAACTTCCCCCCACATTGAACAACAAGAAGACATGATACCCCCAGTTCTGAAAGCGACAAAAAAATGTTGAATTCATCGACAGCTGTCGCTGCTCATGTGTCATTGCTTGATTGCAAATATTGTAACCGAGCGATGACCCCTTTTCTGCTTTCATGACTTTAAAACTCCCTGCCTTACATGAAGATCACATCAAACCCTATTCCAGAATACGTTCAGAATTTTGTTTTTTTTGTCTTTACACAGACACGTGCTTCGTCCTACTACCAGAGGGCCTTGCCAGTTCCTTTAACGTATGGGGAGTTTTTGGTTCCCCCATTCAAAGTTCTTGCAAAACTCCCACAAACATCAACAAACCCACCAATACAGAAAGTTTTATTGTTTAGTGAAAATGCAGATATAAGGATGTCAACATTGAATGAATGCAGCATTGAATCAATATAGAATTCATGTCAAAGCTGTCAAAATTCTCAAACGAAGAACACAGTTTCATTCCTTTAAAGACAAGGCTATGGTTTCATTTTATGAAAGGCGTGGCATTCTACAAGTTTGTCACAAGTTATTCGCCAAGTTGGAGAAACGTGTTTTTAGAACAATGTGTATTGCAATGCTTGGATGTTGTTCTTGGAATCAAAGTATTTGCGTGGATCCTGGTGAAGTGCAGGATGCGATGCATTGGTCTATGACCATAAGGCTGCACACGGTTCCTATCTGCGGATCTTGAGATGGATCCGGATCCGCAGGACGGATCCACTGACTGGATCCGGAACCGGGGTGACGGATCCTGGCATTCGCGGATCCATGGATTCACGGATCCTGGATCCGGATCTTCGGTTCCAGTATACGGATCCATAACTTATCATGTGCTTTTCAACACTTGTTACTGTAACATCCATTGTGTAAAATTGACTATGTGCAGACATTGTCAAAAACTATCACATACAAGTCAACCTTCAAGGTAATCCAAGTAGTACATGCAGACACATGGCATGGCGCACACACTGAATATTCCATTGTTCACAAACAGTGACTTACATGTCAGCCCTAATGGTAAGCCCAAGTCTAGCCCCCCCTCCCATCATGCTCCCTGACCCTCCCCCCCATCTGCACCATCCTCTGCACCATTCTCTGCACCATCCTCTGCACCATCTTCTGCCCCCTCATCTTCACCCTCTTCTTCTTCCGGCAACTCCTCAAAAGCAGGACCTGCACGACGACGTTCATTGACCCAAGCTTCTTCGGCCTCCAACTCTGGCGCAACTTCCCCAGTCGGTGCGAATGGGAAGTTGACTAAAGTAGGGTCGTTGATCCATGACTTCAAGAGCATCAGGTTCTCAGGTGGACGAGCGACTGACGGAAGTCAGTGATGATGTGGCGTCCAAGAGAGAACAGACGCTCTGATGGAGTGCTGGTTGCCGGGACTGCAAGGTGGTCAAGGGCCGCGAGGTGGAAAGTAGGGTACTTCGTCCTGTACTTGCGCAGGTAGTGCAGGATTCTGCACTTCCGTGGTTTCTTCTCGTCCTTGGCCCAATTTTCCACCTTAACCTCCAGAGTGGAGGGAGCAGTCTGAGCCTGTGCGGGGGCCTCTGGTTCTGCAAACATGTCGGCCCCCGCGTCTTCCAGCGAAGCCTCCATAACGTCTCCTTCAGTCTGGAGCCTGGAGCTTCGGCGTGGCTGCGTTGGTAGCGTTCCTGCCAACACTGGTGTTGTTGCTGCAGCACAGATAGAACACGAACGACTATGTAAAGAAGCCTTCACTCAAGTGAAGTGAACTGCTGTAGCAAAAATGAAAGCTGTGAAACAAACCTGGAGTAACTGTTGACGTGCTGGAGGTGGCTGCACTGGCTGACTGTGTTGCCCGAGGACGTCCGGCGTTGTTGATTGCCAAGGTGACGACGTTGATCGCGCAAATCTCTGCTGCAGCCTCCTCGGCAGCCTGGCACAGCTGCACCTGGTCGTCGTAGGGCCTCAACAGCTCCACAACTTTGACCTGGAGCTCAGCAGGTGATGCAACGCCGACCTTTGGATGTATGTTGGCGGAGTAGCGCAGCCTGAAACGCGGATCGAGTGCTGTGGCCAACACGTGGCGCTCGGTACACAGCTTGGCATATTTGTTGAGCTTGGCTATGCTAGCCGCCAGGCCTGGCTTCAGCTCTAGGAGCAGCTGCTCCTTGCAGTCCAGCTGGCCCGCAGCTCCACGCCGCTTGCTCTTGCGCTCTGCAGCCACAGCCTTCACAACCCATGCATGCATCTTGTCAAGCAGAGATGAGTGAAATGGGATGACCAGCGACAGGGTGGGATATGAGGAGCCGAAGATGTCCTCCGTGAAGCCCTTGTAGGGCTTCAGGATGACCGTCACCATGGCAATGAGCTCCCAGTCTTTGAACGTGGGCTTCAGGTGTGCTCCATCCCTGCCATAGCCGTCCAGCCACGTGTCAAGCACGGATTTCACAGCGATCACGCGCTCACTCATGTCAAGGGCACTGTTCCACCAGGTCTCCGTGTCCAGGTGGAGAGACTTGTACTGGAGCCCCGCTGCTTCAACGGATGCCTGCAAGGACTCCTCGCGGGTTGGAGTGCACGTGACCAAGACGGCAATGGCGCGGACTTGCTAGATGATCTGCATCACACGAGGTTGCTTCAGCAGGTCGCCGACGGCCAGGTTCATAACATGGCCGAGACAATGAATATGCCCGGCCTTGTCGAAGCTGTCGTTGTTCGACACCATGAAGTTGTCCACCATTGAGTCGTTGGTGGACTCGTTGTCCATGGTGATGCAGAATATCCGATCCCACAAGGCCCACTGCTGCAGTGACATCTTCAGCAGCTAGAAGATGTTCTCAGCTGTGGCGCCACCCTTGATTGCCTGGAAGGAAAGGGCCATGGCACGCATGTTGTAGCCCTCGTCGACCCAGTGTGCGGTGACTCCCAGGTATTTCACGTTGTTGTCCGCCTTCCACCCGTCGTTGGTGAAGGAGATGGCAGACTTCACCTCCAACAGCTGCTTCTTGATACACACGCGGTAGGCGCGGGCGCCAATCTTGATGTTGTGCGCAATTGTCATGCGGCCAGGAACTGCTGCCGCAGGGTTGCAGTGGGCAAAGGCCCGCGCGAGCCAGAAACTCTCCATGGAAAAGAACGAAAGGTTCTTGTCCACGGCGTGTTTCCACAGAAGGCTGTGGAAAAACTTGCAGTTGAAGACGTAGCCAACGCCAACGACTCCACGGGCAATTGGGGCGTCCTCGGGATTTTCTCCCGCGGCAGGTGCACCACCATCAGCTGCGGCCACTGCGTTTCTGGCTTCTTGGAGCTTCGTGGCTGCGACCAAGGCCTTCAAGTGGCGCCACTTCTCCTGGTGGATGAGGCGCATGTGTTTCCACAGGGTCCTGGTGGTGCCATTCTTGGCGAAGAGAGTGACAGGCTTGGCCGGGTTCTTGGTGCAGTGCAGACACATGGCGCGGCCGTTGCCCAACTTCTTGAACGAGCCCCATACGAAAGAATCGTTGCCACGACGCTTGCGCTTCTCTCCAACAGCGGCGTCTTCCTCGTCGTCCCCATCTTCGTCCTCATCCTCCTCATGGAGGTGCTGCAGGTCCTCGGGTAGGGTGGTGTCGGTATCTTCCATGGTGAGAGAGGCGTCGGGTGGAGTGAAGACAAACAAACCAGTGCATTCACAAATGGCAGTACTGTTAAACGCTGACGAAGGACAACGTCGTCGACCCAGGCACACCTTGGGCGATGCTACCTCCTGAGGTAGCATCGCCCGAGGTGTGCCTGGGTCGATTTCAGCTGATAGTGTCCACGTTTGCATCGATGGGTAGGGTTAGAGAGTCACTCATATTTTTCGAATGGAAGTGCTAGGTCTGGTGAAAGTTGTAAAATAGCAGACCAGTAGAAATACGACATGTCGTCCCAGCGTGGAAGCGAATAGACAGGTTTGACATTTTCAAAGCTGTCAAACCTGTCAACTACAGGTTCGGAGATTGCTCGCGCCAAGTCCAGGCTCACAGGCGAACCGCAAAATTTGACTGTTCGAGTTCAAAAGTGCGAGTTCCATGGTTCCACGGGAGACATGAGCAGGACCTCTCG
>SZWC01008248.1:11755-38401 GCA_023375785.1 Penium margaritaceum
AGCTAGACATGAACATGTGCATGGTACTTAGACCTAAGCTGCAGCTTGTAGGTCAGCACGGCTAGCGGCCTCCCCCCTTTAGGCTGGAGCGTCCGCGCGACAACCATGTTGGGCGTCCCCAACCTCCTATGGTCGTTGTCCATGAATGCTACCTTGTGGGAATGTTGTTCACTTTTTCCGCGTTCAGGTGGTACCTCCTGCCAGGCGCCGATGTGTGCAAGCTACAAGCTCGCTCCAGTACTCGTTGACCACCCCTGTGGGCAACCGAGAGTCGGACTCCCATGAATTATGTTCAGGTCCACAACTGGCCCAATGAACAAGGTACTCCCTGACAACACGCGACCAAAGAGTACGCTCTCGGTCCTGGAGTAGGCGAAGGACCTCGTATTGGCCGTCGGCAGCCAGGACTGCTGGCGGTGGCTGAACGGTTCCTTCTGCTGTGTATGGAGCTAGTAGGCTCACATGAAATACGTCATGTATCTTCATACTCGGCGGAAGTAGCAATCGGTATCCCACTAGCCCAATGCGTGCCACAATGGGAAACGACCCAATCCACTTCGGTAGAAGTTTTCTTGCCCCTGGCGCCTTCAGCAGAAGGTTTTTAGTGCTAAGAAACACTTTGTCACCGATGTCAAATGCGACCTTCCGGCGACCTTTGTCGGCATATGCCTTTTGTCGCTGCCGAGCTGCTTGAAGGTGACCCTTTGCCTCCTGTAACAAGGAGTTGATGCGCTCGGCAAAAGGCTTGAGCGGAAGGAACCTGCCCTCCTGTACTCCCACTCTTCACCAATGAAGAGGGTACCATTGGATGCCGACCACTGTTCAACACGAATGGTGTGAACTGTGTGGACTCGTTTACCAAGTTGTTCACAGCAAACTCTGCCGGTGCTAAGAATTCGTCCCAATCATGCATGGCAGGGTCCACGTACATGCGGAGAATCTGCTCCAGAGTGTGATTCGTGCGCTCTGTTTGTCCGTCAATTTGAGGGTGAAATGTTGTCGACATTTGTGATTCACTGCCAAAATATTCGTGCATCTTTTGCCAGAACGTACTAGCAATTTTTTGATCTAGATCGGAGATAATGCGCAATGGCAAGCTGTGGTACTTTACGACACCCTGAAAGAAGAGACGAGTGGTCTCCTCTGCCTTCATGTCAGTGGTGGTAGGAAGGAAGTGTGTCATCTTCGTAAAAAGATCCACAACCACTAGTATTACATCATGGCCACGGGCCGTGTCCGGAAGACCAGTAATGAAGTCCATGCTGACGCACTCCCATGGAGTCCCATGAATGGGAAGCTGTTGGAGGAGTCCAGCAAGCTTCTTGTTGCTAGCCTTATTCTGAAGACATGGGTCACATGGCATGCAATATTTACGGACATCAACACTCTACCTTGGCCACCAATAGTGGTCGAAGAGTGCCTGTCCGGTCTTTCGGGGTCCCACATGACCTGCTACCGACGGGTCGTGGAACTGGGAGATAACCTTTGCTCGAAGGTCTCCCGAGTTTAGCACAACAACTTGTTCTCTGTGCCAAAAGATACCTGCGGCCTCCACCAAGCCGTACTTGTCCAGATTTCGAGAGTCTTGAAACCAAGAATCCACACAGTATCCCATCCGGATCCTGTTTACAAAACCGTTGTAATGGACAATCTCTCGTGGTGGTTGCCGCAGAGGTGCAGGGGGATCTGGTGGTTGTACTGTTGTTGTTGCAATGGCCATAAAACACCCACTTACCTCGGTGGTTGCTTTAATTTCCACAGGCTGTCGGCTTAGTGGATCCGCAACATTGATGCGTCCTGGCCGATATTCCCATGTGAACGAGAATCGACTCAGGTATTCACTCCAACGCGCCTGCCGTCTTGACAGGTTCGGTTGCGTTTGGAAAAACACCAATGGATTATGGTCGGTCATCACCGTCACACCCCTTTCAGCACCCTCGAGGTAGCAACACCACATCTTGAAAGCGTGTACTAGCGCAAGGAGCTCTTGATCCCCAGTCGTGTACCGCGTTTCCGCGGGAATGAGCTTCCGGCTCTCATACGCAACTGGGTGACCGTTTTGCATGAGGATGGCTCCGATCCTACTACCGACGCATAACATCGAACCTCCCACGGTTGCGATGGATCCGGAAGAGCTAAGAGGGACACCGTGGATAGGAGCTCTTTGACCATGAGAAAAGCGTTATCGCATTCAGATGTCCATTCCCAACGCACGTCTTTTCGCATGAGCCTGGTTAGCGGTGCTACCAGGGTCGAATATCCTTGCATAAACCGTCGAAAGTAGTTCGCAAGACCGAGGAAAGACCGTATCTGCCCAACATTCTCGGGACATGGCCAGTCCACAACGGCTTGGACCTTTCGTGGGTCAACACGGATGCCGTCCTTGCCGACGATGTGTCCAATCTATTCGAGTTCATCTTGTGAAAACTTGCACTTGCTCACTTTCGCATAGAACTTCTGTTCCCGAAGGATTGCGAGAACTTCACACAAATGTTCTATGTGCTCTTCCATTGATTTGGAGAAAACCAGGATGTCGTCAGGTAAACCAAGACAAATTGTCCAGGTTGCTTGGCGAACGTTCGGTTCATATCTCCTTGGAAGGTTGCCGGGGCATTCGTAAGTCCGAAGCATAACAATCGGAACTAATAGTGTCCCATGTGCATTCAAAACGCGGTTTTGGGCACATCGTCTTCAGTGATGCGGATTTGATGGTACCCTTGAGACAAATCCAAGGACGAAAACACTTTTGCGCCTTGGAGTTGGTCAAAAAGGTCCTCAATCCGTGGTAAGGGGAATCAATTTTTCACCGTCAGCTTGTTCAACGCCCGGTAATCCACGCACATGCGTAAACCACCGTCCTTTTTGTTCACAAAAAGGATCGGCGCACCGTACGGCGAGCTACTGGGTTCAATCCACCCCTTTGCAAGGTACTCTTTGATTTGGCGTTCGGCCTCTCGCCTTTTTGCTAGACTAAGGCGATACATGGGTCTGAACGGAGGAGTCACCTCTGATTGCAGTGGAATCGTGTGGCCCATATGTCAATCTGGTCGAAGCCCAGTCGGTGGGTCTTGGAATACATCCGAGAACTCTGCCAATAGAGATCTGATCTCTTGTGGCATGTCTTCCGTCACGTCATCCTCCACTTTCTATAGCTGAGCCAAGAAGAATTGACAACCTTGTCGAATACGTCTCTTGATCTGCATTGTAGACAAGCTGCCACGAACTTTGAGTCGGGTCGGTGATAATTCTGTACTCGAAAGCAACATAAAGCGGCGTAGTCCTTTTCGGAGGATCAGACGCTTTGATTCAGAGCACATTAGTGCCCTGTTTTCACGGAGCCAAGGATCTCCTAGCACCACGTCAAACGGGTCAAGAAGGTTGAGTACCTTCAACCTGACACTCGGTTTATACCCTTGAATACAAATTTTCGCTTGACAAGTACCGATCACGGGTACCGCACTGTTGTCACCGACAACAACTGCACCATTCGATGGCTCGTACCTCAAGCCAACCTGTCGCGGAAAGCCCAGGCTAACAAAAGAGTCGTCCCCTCCAGTTTCAGCAAGTACGTTCACGGGAGCACCAGCTAGGTGTCCTTTGAACTGCATCGTAATATTGCCCCCACTCTTCCGAGTGAACAAACTCGATGACGGCAAGCCGAGTTTGTGATAAACATGGAATCTGTACGATGGGCATCGCAACTCCCGTGATTCACCCACTTGAGTCCACATCTTGTGGGCAGGTGTGAATTCGTCTAGCACCTTCCAGTCTTTAAATTTGACTGGGTCAAAATCGGCGACTAAAGGTACTCAGAACGTGATTGAACTCATTGCTTTGAGGGCGTTTTCTTCAATCACTGCATCACACAACTCTTGCACAGCGGTCGGTGTCGCCACCACTAAGCATGTACGATCATGCATCTCGTCCGGAGATGCAAGGTTTAGTGGGCAATGTCGGTCAGCAAGTGTAGAATGCGGTTCAACAAGAGGAGAGAAGACAACAGAGAAATTCGAACTCGTCAAAAACTCAAATTGTTTAACATCCTCATCTGAAAACATGAACCCACACTCGTGATCCAGTTTTACCCCTGAGTGGTCCCCACTNAACGTGATTGAACTCATTGCTTTGAGGGCGTTTGCTTCAATCACTGCATCACACAACTCTTGCACAGCGGTCGGTGTCGCCACCACTAAGCATGTACGATCATGCATCTCGTCCGGAGATGCAAGGTTTAGTGGGCAATGTCGGTCAGCAAGTGTAGAATGCGGTTCAACAAGAGGAGAGAAGACAACAGAGAAATTCGAACTCGTCAAAAACTCAAATTGTTTAACATCCTTATCTGAAAACATGAACCCACACTCATGATCCAGTTTTACCCCTGAGTGGTCCCCACTGACGTCACTCAGGGGTGGGGAAAACCCGTCCCATGGCCCAGTCCGTTACCACGGCCGGGCCCATTGCCGCGACCGCGACCCTATCCACGGCCCTGTCCGCGGCCTCCTGCTGCACCATCCCCAAGAGATGCTACTGCTACAGCTAACGCCGCGGCCTCTTGTCCACCCCCAGCAGCCTGAGGGCACTGAGCCCTAAAGTGGCCCGGTTGCATGCAATTGTGGCAGAGCTCTTCGCGGAAGGATGTGTTGCGACGCTCACGCGCCGCCTGCAGCTCGTCATTCCCTCGGCTGCACTTGTTGTTGGAGCCCTTGTATCCACCAGATTTCTTGGGTGGTGGGTTTGCACGCTGCTTGCCCTTGGCCCCGCCTCGCTGTCCAGCTGACCCACCAGCCCCTGCAGCATCCATGCGCATGTCGCGGCCTTGCTGTGCTCGTGCGTTCGGCCGTGCATCAGAGTAGTGCTTTGGGTTCGCCGAATACACTTCACTCATGTAGTCGCGCAACGCCCTCCAGCTTGTCCAAGCTTGGCCAGTGGCTGTCGTGGTGGTCTTGTCCTTCAGCTTCTTACTGGCAAGACCATCACGTAAGTACTCCAGTAGCATGCACTCTGGGTACTTGAAGGTCTGAGTCCCATCGCCCTCGGTGAAGCTTCCGGCTTCTTCCACGACTGCGGCGAACTCGCTAAAGTAGGATTCGAGCGAGCTGCCCAGCTGCCTGAAGTCCTTGATCTTGTGGAAGGCACGCTACGCCTCCTCACGTTGCCTTATGGGCGGCCAAACGCTGCAACTGGCGATCACGGTCAAGGTCCGTGATGCTCTGCCCGACGTGGGCGAGCAGGTTTGCGAACGCGAACTTGAGCTGTGATGTCATCAGAGCATCGACGATAGCCTCCAGGGCCTCGCGTTGTCCGTGCACCCTTACCCACTGCAAGAGTGTACGATTCGCGTACATGCCTCCAAGGAGTCCCACCTTTCAGAGGAGACTGTCGTCGGCGACGACGCTCAAGTGGGCGCTGCTTTGCCCCATTGCGGCCGCATCGTAGGAAGGAGGGTCCGCCCCCATTCCTCCGAGTGGTGCCGTATCTCCACCATCGGTGGTGATCTTGAGGCGGCCTACGGCCTCGGTAGCAAACTCCGCGAGCCTACAACGGTCATCGCGAATTGCCTTCGCGGCGACGTCATCTGGCTCATTCTTGCGGGAACTTCCCGTGTGGCTGCTTTCAACGCCCTTGCTGCTCTCGGCAGTCTCGCTGCTGTCGGCAGCTTCAAGCGATGCGGCGGGCGTCTTTCCCTTCTCGAGCAATCGGCTCGAGTTCGTCGCACGACGATGGCGATGGTCGCGATCCTCGTCGCCTTCGCCTTCGTCGACGTCGTGCTCTTTGTCGGGGTATCCCCTCGGGAGATCCTCCTCCATCGCATCGTCCGTCGCGTGGGTGTCGTCCACGTGTGCGTCGACGTGCTCATCGAGCACCTTTTCGGCCTCTGCACGCTTCTCGGTATCGCTGAGGTTGGCGTCGGTTGCCTTCGGCGGTACGGTTGTCCTTGGCGGTACGGTTGCCTTTGCGTTGGCAACCGTGCTCGTGGCGACGGCTCCCAAAATTTGGAGTCCGCCGAGAGCTTGTGGTGAGGCCGTCACCACCTTACCCTTGTTTGTCTTGGACGGTCCGGCACTTGCCATCTTGTCGTTTGTACAACTAGCACGTGAAGGTCGTTGTGAGGATCACCCCAAAACGTAAAGGAGGAATCGACTCCTACAATCTAGCTCTCACAATCGGTGAGGCAATTTCAATTTAAACTTCTATCTTCCTAGGTCGCCACGTCGGCACAAGGTCATGGGTTTAGAAACTAGTCCCCCTAAGCCGTGACGCATGGCACTTGGAAGCAACTAGGATCTAGGAAAACAGAAATTACCAATACAAGGGAGTAACTAGAAGTGTGAGTACCGCTCACAAAACTAGGAAAAAGAGCAAGAACGCAAGTGAGTACAAGGTCAAGAGCAAAAGGACTACTTTTCTTCTTGACTTCTTGTCTTCTTGTCTTCTGGTCTTCTTGGTCTCTTCTTGCTTCTTCTTGGCACGTCTTGCGCCCCTTGGCGGCGTCCTCCTTGAGCCGGCGGCGTTGGGGGAGCCGCCAAAAGCCCCCAAGCTGTAGTCCTCCCTCTTCTTAGGGCTTTCTCAAGCTTTGAGAGACCATGGCCTTGGGAAGAAATGCTGTCCCAATTTTTGGTTGAAGGAGGGAAGGAGGGGAACCTTGAAGAGAGGAAAAAACTTGGTGGTTTCGGGGTGGGCACTCCCCACCCCGTCCCACAAAATTCCCCTGGGTCCCCTGGAGGTGAGGAGATGTTGTGGAGAAGAAGTCCCAAAAAAATGAGCTTTTCTTTAGCTTCCTAATGCACTTTACGGCACTTCAAACGGTGGAGCGTAGATGTCGTAGTCCCTTCTGGCATTTCTGCTACTGCTTGTAGCTGCCGGCGGCGTTTTATCTATGTCGTAGCTGCCGTTTCCGTCAAACTCTTGGTCGCGAGGGTCGTCTGGCTCTAAGAACCACTGTAACGTGTCGTGTCTCTAGCTCCTGCTCTGAAGTCGTCGTCGGAGCTCACAGAATGGCGTTCTCAGTCAGCGTCAGGGGTTTACCCCCTTCGCAGGACTGAGGGGCAATCGTCATCAACGACCCAGAGCAAGGAGACTCAAATATTTTGAGTCTCCGGAGGCCCATTTCCGTTTTCAACCAAACCCCTGATTTTGGGACCCAAATCAGGGATTTTTACCTGAAACTCGTGTGTTCGCATGAGTTATTCCGTTTATTTTATGTCGAAGTTCGTCGTAAACGAACTTCGATTTCCATTTTGCCGTTCTGGCGCAAAATCGTCGCGTGCGAGGCACCCTGGCGAATTCGCGCCAGCTTTCTCGAACTCACCCTCGCTCCCCCTATCCCTTGTCCTCTCTTGCTCATTTGCAAGGAGGGCAAGGGGGGCCGAGGGCATGAGGCCACGAGGCCTCGCCCTCGAGGCCCTCGTGGCCCCTCAGCCGATCGGGCTGAGGCCGCGATCGGCGGCTGGTGGCTGGCCGGCCGGTGGCCGGCCGGTCAATTGGCCGGCCGCCGGCCGTCCAGCCGGCTGGCAGCGAGCTGGCCGGCGGCCAGCGAAGTGCTGGCCGCCGGCCAGCCCTCGCTGACGCGAGGGGTGGTGCGCAACCACCACTCGCTTCAGCGAGGAGGGAGGGCCGAACTGGCCCTCCCGCTACAGAGATCCCCGCGATTGACCTTCATCGCCGGGACTTCTCAAGCATCCTCACAAGCATCTGGAAGGAAACACGGCAACTGACTTGTCTACCAAACACTGGAAAAAGAATGATATAGTAATGATTATAGTTATAAGATATACATGTATGAATGGTCTACCAACCATTGGAAAAAGAATACTACAGTAATGATAATAGTAATAAGATGTACATGAATGAGCACGTATACATTCCTTTTCACTGCGATGTCTGCTCTTCAGTCCATATTTCACTTTTGAGAAGCAGAGGTAGTTATTCACAACCAACTGATGTAACTTTGTAGGGCATCGCATCACATTAAACCATTGTCCTCGCAATCGTCGTAGCATAGTGGTGACAGAATGGGTCCTCCGACAGAGAGCCAACCTGAGTTTTGTAGTGTCCAACCCATTAACTACCGCTTATCTCGCAGGGAGGGCGGGGTACGACCAGTCCACAGCCAATGAGCTGACCCGCCAGTGCATTGGTTAGGCCTTGGCCATAGTGTCTTGTGCCTTGTGAAAAGCTTAGGTTAAGTTTGGGCAACATCGCATGCACCTGTGCGACGCCCTCCATCCCTCGATGGCTGCATGAGCCTTCCATGGGCCCCGTTCAAGCATCCACACGAAACTCGAGGACAGCCACCAGACAGCAGTTGCACTCGTAAGAAAGTACACTTAGCTCGTAAGAAAGTAAACTTAACCCGTAAGAAAGTACACTTAACTTGTAAGAAAGTAAACTTAACTCATAAGAAAATACACTTAACTTTCAAGAAAGTACACTTACTTTGTAAGAAATTACACTTGATTTGTAAGAAAGTACACTTAATTTGTAAGAGAGTACACCTAATTTGTGATAAAGTACACTTAATTCGTAAGAAAGTACACCTTCGCAAAGACGTTAGTAGGTATGAAGCGGGCAGCTGACCAACATTGCAAGAATGATGTGTTAAGCACTCGCAATCACGTCCTCCTTAGCTTTGCAAACATCAAACTTCAAGGACAGGACTTCATGAAGCTCAAATCCAACTGGTTGGGATAGTTTGAGATTGAGCAAATGCAAACCCCAGTCGTTGCTCGACTTGGTAACCCTAAGAGCATGACGATCCACCATGTCTTCCACATCAGCACTATCAGGATCCTAACACATACTTCCCTGACAGAGGCGTTGCACTTCCACCTCCAGTATAAGTGGAAAAGGATATAGAATATGTGATTGAAGATATATTTGGGCATTGAAGCCGTGGAAAAACAACCAAAAACATGGTCAAGTGGCACGGCTATGATGTCGCGCACAACAGCTGGGAGCCGTACGACAAACTCCGAGACGTCAATCATTTGCATGACGGCTACTTTTGCCGTCACCGGCCTAAGTCTGCTAGCGCGCCAAGACGTCACGGCGTAATGGGGGGAAATTGTTGTTTCCTTGACGTACAAGAGTCCCTAACCTCCACGAGTGAGTGTTTATGACATTGCATTTATGGCCCACGTGCGCCGATGTCAAGATTTGCATTGTTCGGCCGAGGGAATTTTTTCCAACTGCCCCGACCTCCAGTGTTCCGTTCCAGAAGTTTCTGACAACTTCAACCACTTTCCACAATGATGGACAGAAGTTTTGTGAACCATATAGATGTTTCGATAATTTTCGGTCAACTGTGTGAAGGCGCTAGACGTTTATAAAGAAGCGCCTTGATATTCTCAAAGCCCCCCAACTTGTTGGTGGAGCTTCTCATATCAGCCAATCACGGTGCAACCTCGCACGCGTCGCTTGGCTCAAACGCTGATGACCTGACTTATGCCTCATTCCCATTCTTGGCATTGTATATGTTTACTCGACGTGCTCAACACTTATCATCAAAGTACACTTGTTGCTTAACATAATTATCCAATTATCCCAGATTCTCAAATCTTCCTTGCCTCGCTCCTCATCCCTATGAAGCACCTACGTTCCTCTCGGCATAACAACGTGTACGTCAGCGATGTAACACCTCGTGTGTTTTACTCCTAAAGGTTCTAAAACTTTCAACCACATTCCAGAAGGGTAAAAAAAGGTATCATGACCTGTATCAATGCTTTAATACTGTTTGATCAACTTCTCAATAGCACTGGACTTTCATATAAATGCGCCTCGGTATTCTCAAAACTCCCAACTTCTTGGTAGAGTTTCTCCATGTGACCACTCACAACACATAATTTCACGCATCGCTTCACTGGAGTGTCAAAGACCGAACACATGCCTCATTGTGATTCTCAGTATTATATATATGTGCTTGACGACGTTGACACTTTTTCGACTACATCGAAGTACATTTACTGCTAAGTACAATTTATCCATTTCTTCCAATTCCTTGAATTGTCCTCTGCTTTGCACATCATCCTTGTGAACCATCCACATTCCGCTCGACGTAACACTTGGTATCAAAGCGCAGCGACGCTAGAGGGGAAACCAAGCACTAACTACAAGGCGACAACCTTGCACGAGTCTTCATTGCATGTCCACCATTCAGAAGTTTGCAGTTCTTGTGATGACAACGGTGAACAGAATGAGCGCACCCGGGGACAACCCCTAGTAAATGATGAAGACACTGTCAATAGAGGATCAATCACACACAATCAACAACGCTCTCCAAGTACACCAGGCAGTAACGTCAACTTTTGCGGTGAAAAGCACAGCACTGATGATCCCAATGGCCAACCCAGTGACGGTCCCCTCAGGCTCGACAAATCCATTGCCTCCGTCGTTGCCCATTTGGTCGGCACCTGGCACGATGGAAGGCACCGGCCAACGAAGACCTATACCAGAAGTTGTTTGGACTCGAGAGCCTCAACACCTATCTGCTCCAACTCAGCGTGGCAGTAGAGGAACTTTGGAATTCAGGCACACAAGAAGCAATGCTCAACAAGAGAAATATTCAACTATGGATTAAATCCTGAATTTGGCCAACACTCCCCGAGTCATTCAATCCTACAAAATCAAAAGGATCAATAGTCAGGATGTGGCTGAAACGTTTAGAGGTGAACTTTACGACTGCTATGATCCACAACAATAAAAAAGGAAAACTAACCATGTGGCTTTGCATTTGTATGAAACGATTTTGAGTTGGTGGTCTGATGTAGAGACCATCTCATGGTAGCAGGAGATTGGCAGAGCTAGATCAACAGCTTGCGCGACCGCTCTCACATCATCGACCGCAGGCTATCTACCTCTAGAGCAGATTAATTCAATGTGGCACAACTCTCTGGATGGACTGGATGGACTTCGCGTGCACCATACTCGCACGCTTTGGAAAAATGAACAAGAAGTCTGATGCAAAGTACAAGCTTAAATACTTGCCTCAGTAGACTAGCGTGACAGAGTACACCCTGTGTTTTTGAGAAATCATCACCGGCAGTGATCTCATCCCTTACATACTCTGATCCTACTATAACAATGGCCTTAAGTGCAACATTCGGCAAGCAATCACCATATTTGGCATCCAAGACGACCCTTCACAAATTATTGCATCAGTGAATGGCACGGACAGCACGGACTATAACACTCGAATGTAGGAATCCAACAGCTGGCAATGCCAGTGCCATGTTTTCTATCGTGGCAAAGGCAAGTCACAGTTGAAAACCTCTTCTCCAATAGATATTGACACCGTTGATCAACGTGATCAACGGAGGTGCTGGGCTTACAAAAAGAAAGGGCACATCTTGCACAACAGTCCAAAACAGTGGCATCAGGCCAAAAAGGGGGGAAGTCTTACCAAAACATGAGGAGTCAGGAAACGGCAAAGGCGAGGAGAAGATGAAGAAACTCTTGTCCGGTCAGAAAAATCTGTGTCGACCGATCGCCCATCTGAGCTGTTCACATCGGTGCAGACGAGAGTTCCTACTATCGCAAAGTTCAAGGAAGAACATGAGGACAACCAACCGGAGATATTACTATGAGTACAACCGAGAGGTTCTAAAATTCATGAAATGGTATGGGCACTACTCAATGAAGGAGCTTCTCATAGCTTTGTAAGCAACAATGTGGTTTGAAAGCTAGGCTTGCAGACCAAACCAGGGCTTTTTTAAGGAAAATCATTCGACAGAAAACTACAGATTTGCCAACTTTAAGAACCTCTTGAACTGCAAATCAAAGATTTGCATGACGTAACAGTCTAGAAAACTTGCTTAATGAGCGAACAAAAAATTGTCCTCGGGCGAGATTTTGTGTACAGACACAATCCACATGTCAACTAGACTGGTGGATCTGTCTACGTCATCATTAATGGTAAAAAATGACACCTGCCTGTGGTTGAACGGTCCACAACACAACGTCGGTTATGGGAAGCAGTAGAGGTAGAAGCAGCAGAGGAAGTTGCATGAGCTGTAAAATGCTAGTCGATATCACTAGATGTGGCCAAGAAACATTTGCAACATGGAGGACAAGTATGGCTATTCAACATAGAAGCACATGAAGTGGAAGAAACTGTAGCAATAGAAGCAAAGAAATCGGCCCGACACCTGATAAGATCGTTGTTGTTTTGGAGGAGTTTCCACCACTTGTCGTAGAGTTTGGAAGTTTTTTTCGTGACAAAGTGTCCCAAGGTCTACATCAGACTGAAAGCATCGACCACCACACAGACCTTAAGGCGGAAAGTAGACCGACGGTGAAGGGGACCTATCGAATGAGCAACCACAAGCTGACCAAACTAAAACAACAGCTAGAAGAGATGCTTGACTAGGGTTTCATTAAGCCATCTACGTCACACTACGTATTACTTGTATTTTTTTTGTAAAAGTTAACACCAGAGAGATACGGATGTGTGTCAAAATGCTATCATCTTCTGTGAGTAGACGAACGTTTCCACCAACTTTGGAAGGCCACAATTTTCACCAGAATCCACTTACGTAGCAGACCTCATCACATCCACGTATCTGATAAGGATGTCAAGAATACATAATTCTATACCAAATACTGGCACTTTGAGTTCACGGTTATGCCGGTTGGACTCAAAAATACCCCAACAACATTTAAAGCAAATAAACAATAATTTTTTTACTATACATGCATGATATCGTCCTCGTGCATCTTGATGACATCCTGGTGTATAGTCGTACATCAAAGGAGCGTTATGGAAGTTTCCAAATGTTGTTCTTCTATGCCCCATGGCCACTACTATGGGTTGACGGACAGGTTGGGCATGCACTGCTCCCTTGGAGTAAGTCCCCCAAACCTTGTTTGTGGTGCAAGTCCAAGCGAGACACCAGAAGTGTAGTGCAACGGATAGCATGTTGGACTTAGGGACAACAGGTCCTGCGATCGAGCCTTGATGTGCGCAGGAGGTTTTTTGACCTTCTAGCACAGGGGAAGTTTCTTAGACATTTCTCCATGCATGAGGAGAGTGCGCCACTTGGCGGTCAGTGGATGCGCCAATTGGCGGACTGGTGAGGTGGTGTGGAGTGACCACCCCAAAAGTGTCACTACCCACACACCTTAGAAGCCAGGCCTAGGACTATATGTACCAGGCTCATTCCTCATTCTAATTACACANTGTCCAACTAAGGAACAGTATAAAGAAGACACTGGTTGGTCTAAGCCCCAGGAGTTAGTCTTTGACTAGCACCTCGCGCGAAAGTGACCAAGTGTTAAATGGACACAGTTGCTAGCAAGTGATTGCCTAGGAACTGCTCAGTGTGGAACCGTGATCCTGAGGGTGATATCTTCTCCTAGCTGAAATGCTAGGAGCGGACGGCAGGTGCTATTGTGTTGGCCCTGTTTTCTAGTCCGTTTGCCTCAGGCCGGTTGACACCAAAAACTTCTAGAGAATTTTCAATAAGAGAAATCTTTATCAAAAACTCTTTAAATGCGATTTTGGTCACCGTTGGATCGGACTCTCCAGCTTCATCATCGGCTGCAAACGGATCACCATGGATCTCAAGAAAGTGTGGTCGTTGATTGGCCAACACAGACCAATGTTTGGGACATCCAAGAGTTTTTAGGATTATGCAACTACTACGGTCGATTTGTAAAGGTCTACGCCCGAGTGTTAGCACCTCTCTTTGATCTCACTCATAAAACTATAGATTGGAGGTGGGAGAAGAATGAACAAGAAGCTTTCAAATGTTTGAGAAGTGCTCTGACCTTGGCGCCGACCCTCCGATTAGTGGATCTGACCGATGACTATGTCATGGCCATCGACACTTCTGGTCGAGAAATCATAGTTGTTCTCCTCCAAGACAATGGTGGTGGTGAACAGCTGGTAGTGTACATATGACAAAAACTGTGCAAACCGGAACTCAACTATGTAAGACACAAAAAGAAATACTCGCAGTCAGACACGCATTCAATATATGGCAGTATTACATGGGATGCTGACGATGCATAGTCCTTACCAGCCATCGTACACTCAAATATCTGAAAGACTTAGCTTAATTTGAATTATTGACAAACTCGATGGATTGAGTTCCTCGAGTCCAATTTTGACTTCAAGATCGAGTACTGACCTGGAAAAACCAATCTGGAAGATCTTTGATTCTGCCACCAGAATTGATGGCGGGATCAATACATTGCTCACAAAACAAGACCCGTATCTCATGAGGCTGTTTTTGAGGGATTATGAGAAGTTTGACGGGTATGACAGGACCAAATTCTGGTTCGGCAATCACTATGATTTATGCAAGCTACACGACACTGATTGGGTACCAAACTTTCTATTGCCAAGTTCGCACAAAATTCCACCACTTCCACCAGTGGTCTACGGCAAACTTCTTGCCACACCGGTAGGACTTTAAAGCCGGAGTAATGTTCCCCCGGTTTGTATCCACCATCGAGATTTATCCAGAGTTTGAAAGGAAATATGATAGACTCTCACAAAAACACAAGTAGCTATGAAGCAACTAGCAGACTGAAATCGTACTGATGACATGTTCAATACTGGAAATCATGTCCTCATCAGGTTATCAAGTATTAAACTTTGTGGAAAAGGTTCTTCAAAGCTCAAACCCTAATTTTTGGGCCCGTTTGAGTATAAGAAAATGCAAATCCCAGTCATTGCATGCCTTTGCCTCCTAGAAAGCATGGCGATCCACCTGGTATTCCATGTCAGCGAAATCAAACACAACCATGATCCAATCAAAAACTTATCCACTTTCTCATCCCGGCTACAACGCTCCTTTGGTTCCCCCGCCTCCATCTCAAAGTCCTCATTACCGACTTTTTTACCACTCTTCTGTTAGTCCCCTCCTATGTTGCTCTGGCCGCCATCCTTGCGTGTAGCCACCGCCCCTCCTCCAGCCTCACTACCGTCACGCTCTCCCCCTCCCGCTCCTCATCCTCCCCCATCTCCTTCCCCTCCCCATCATCCGCTCTTCCCCCCCGTGCCTATCCCTCTTTCCCCCTCACCATCGTCTCCTCTCCTTGTGCCACTTGTGCCTTGTCCTTGGCCCACCCCTACTCCCCCTCCCAATTGCTCTCTTGCCGTCTCCGACTGCCCCTCCCCTCCTCCTCTCCCCTGGTAGTCTAGTGCTCCGTCCGTTTTAGACCTATCTCTATCTCCTCCCGTCTATCTATCAACCCCTTCCCCTTCCTCTGCTCCATCCGGTGAGCCCTCCACCAATGCTCCCTATGCCCCTCCGACCTAGCAGCCAGGTCCTTTCTTGCCACTCGGTGCACCAACAGTGCCTCTCGACGGAGCCTCTCTCACCCTCGTCTGGGGGACAGGTGTGTCTCCTCCTTGTTGCCCTGCATCGTCTTGACATCTATGGCTTCCCTCCTCTAGGTGTTGTCTTCTCCGTCCTCACTCCTCCTATGCCCCACGTGGTCAAAGTCCACTCCAAGGTGTCTGGTGTGCTGGCATCTCCCTCCACTCTGTCCGACTCCCCTGGCATGTGTCCTCCTCCTGGCTCATGCTTCCTATCCTCCTCCATGCCTCCCACTACTGAGTCTCCTCTAACTCCACCACCCAGTCCTCCACTTCCCTCCATAGAAGGGAAGGGGGGTCATCCAGGTCTCCCTCTCCCCCTACTGGTATACCACCCCTCCCTCTATCTCCTCCACCAGTAGCTCCCCTCCTACCATTTCCATGTCCTCTGTCCATAATCCCTTAACAATCTCCAACCGTCCCACATGGTCTTGTAATGCCCGGACTCACTATCTGTCCTCTGCCATCTCAGTCCTTTGGGCTTCTACCATCACTATCATCTCTAGTGGAATGCAAGTGCCTCTCCTATCCTCTCTCCATACTAATCCCACGCCATGTCCACAATATGGACCGCCTCCCTCTCTACTACCCTCTGGCTCTCCCTCTCCCTCGCCTGTCCCTGAATCGAACCTTATAGCTGGTGTGCCACCTGATAGAGCTATTGGATGCAGGAGTATGCTGCTCTCTGTGACTCCTCCACATGCCCAGTGCGAAGCACAGCCCAGCCACAAGTCCATACATATCCTCCAAGTGCCCTTGCACCATCTCATCATACCATAGAAAGAGGCCATGTACCATGTCCATCATAGTCCGCTAGAGCTCCCGCACACCACCTCCACCTCTCTTTGCATGGTCTAGTGTGCCTCTGTCTAGCCTCTACTGTTGCTGTTCCCTCCTTGACAGGCCACACACGTCTTGGTCTCCCTTACTGCTCTCCTCCCCGGTGTTGGACTGTCTTGCCTCTACCTCATCTCTCCCCTCCTCTCGGCCTTTGTGGTGCCACCAACCTCCAACATACCACTGGGTGCTCCCCTCCTGTCCTCCTTAGAGTCCACTCCTGGGCTCTCCTCTCTGGTTGGGGTACTGACCTCTTTTTGGAAGAATGGGACGCACCCTAGGCCCCTTTGCTCCTCCATGTCCATCTTGGACACAGTGATTGGCTCCCCCCTCACACCTTGATCCTCCACGGCTCCCCTCTAAGTTGCGTGATGTTTTGTCCTGTCAGCCATCCGCCACCCGTCTTGCTGCTTAGAGGTTTAGCTGGGCATAGTCTGGATGGCCACATCATGTGGCTACCATGGAAGCGTTAATAGCTACTACAGATGTTGTTGTAGCCTATGCTGCTATGCACATGGTCCTTGTGCAAGCGAGAAGCACGTCCCACACTGAGAGGTTGTTGGAAAACACCAGTGCGCTGGCAAAATCAGCACGCAAGCTGCACTCCACTACAGAGGCCGCTAGTACGTGTAATGTAGCCTCGCAAGTGGCTGAAACAATAGGAGGGACCAGGCTAGCCCCGTCAGTGATGGATGCAAGGGTAGCATGCTCCGCTCTCGCATACAGCCCCCATGCCCTGTCGCTGCCACACCAAGGACCAGAGACCGGACCTGGTCAGCGACCCATTGTAGCTCCTTCAGTGCATGACACGCAGCTCGAGCCGCCCTAGCCACTGGCAAGGTGAATGCCTCCCTGGCCTGCTGCTCATCCTGTCCCTCCTCCTCAGCAATCCCTTCCTTGCAAGCCCAAGGTCTTGGCTTCTTATGCTCATCTACAAGTGTTGGTCCTCATCCCCCTCGCCCTCCCCCTCCCCTTCCGTCGAGAGGTCACTCTCTGAAAGCCTTCCCAATCATCCTTGATGCCCAGTTTTCTGTCTCCAGTGCCTGGCTAGCCGTTGCGACCTCCCCAGCCAGGATAATCTTCGCTGGTACCACAGGTTCACGGTGCGGGGCTCAGGGAAGCTCTCTCCACCGAGCTCATCCGCGCCACTGTTCAAGGGGGTGCATGGGGTGGGGAGATAACCCTCAAGGACGAATCTGGTCCTAAAGGCCCATCCACTGCAAGCACAGTCCTCTCCAACTCCCCAATCCCTGCCAAACATTGCCCGATCGCAGCTCCTTCCAAGGATACCGACAGGTAAGCACACTGCACCACCTCTCTTGCCGGCTCTCAAATGCTCCTCCTGTCCATGTCTAGCTGCATCCCAGGGTCTCCGCGTTTGATGACGAGGTTCATGGCGTGGTGTGTGAGGCCTGATAAGCTCACAACCCTGGCAGCAACAAAGGTTGTGGCGTCCTCCACCGCTCCAACGCCCAACTTATCCAACTTCCTCCCCTATCCAGCTCCATTTTTTCCCTGCCTCGAGAGGAACTCTTTGACGACTCCTACCGTCCTCCTGCCTCCACTACTGCAACCGCCACTGGACCAAGTCAGCAGCGCGGGCTGCTCCCCAGACACACCGGCGGCCTCCCCATCTAGCGTGGTGCATTCTGTCTGCCAAACTTCATGCCTGGCAAGTCCAGGCTGTAATGAAAGCCACTGCTTGGGCCTCCGCAGTTGCCCTGTCGGCGAGAGCGACATGGGCCAAAGATGAGATGGAGGGACCCTATGGTCCCCACGAATGCACTGACCCTGCCACGTCTCGAGGGGAGGGGGATAGCAAAGGATGCGTGGACATGCACCACGGTGTGGAGTATCTCATCAGCCAATGTTTCTATCAATGCCGTTGTATGCTCCATCTCATCGGCAATCCGTGGCCCGTCATGGATGATGATGAGGGTCCCGGGATGGAGGCCATTTGCCTGAGGCTCCTCCTTGTGCAAGGCATGGGCTCTATGTGTGAGTGCTTTTGTACAGAGGGCGGTACATTTGTATCCATGCAAGGTGTTGTGGTGCTACTCCCTGTATGCCCCGGGTTGCAAGTCCGGAGGTGGAGCCCCCATCCCCTGCCCCTCCCAGGCGGTTGTGTCCATTGTGACCAGATCACCAGCAGCTCGTAGGACCCTGTTCCGTGCCTCCTCCCACCCCAAACCCCAGCCGGCCTCCATCCCTCTGATGATTTTTTCCATGGTCCATCCCACTCTCTTGGCCTCTCTCGCAGTCCAATCGGTCACCGTGATGATAGCGACCACTGCCAAAATCCTCTAGTGCGTCTGCTGTAGCACTGGTTAGCTTGTGTCCCCTCCCAATAGGTGTCCTGCACGTCCTCCTACCCTCTCTCCCCGGCCCTCCGCCTCGCTATTCTCAGTTCTGCTGTCATCACTATAGGGGCGATTCCACGTGTACTGTCCATGATCATACAAGGGTGCCTGCACCCCCTGCTACCTTGGTGTCATCAACTGCCAAGGCTGCTGGGGGAGGCACAGGCCCCCTACCTGTGTGTCCCCCATGCGTTGCTGTTGCAAAAGCCATTTTGGCTGTGCACGCTATTGTATAGGCTATGAAAGCATAACACTGGAAGTTTGTGGTGACTCCCCTATCCAAACCTGCTGTTGTCCTACCTGTTTCTGGCCCTACTGCCCCTGCTATCCCTGCTTTCCATCCCTATGCTTCAATAACTGGAAATCCTCCACCCCTTGCCTGTCCTGCTGCTACTGTTTCTACCACTTCTGGACCTGGTCCTACTCATGCGTGTGCTACTGTTACTAGGCCTGTGTCTGTGTATGTTTGTCCTGCTGCTCCTCCTGCTATGGTTGAACATTTCTGTTCTGCTGCTACTACACCTCCAAAATCTAAAGATAGCACTTCTGCACGTGGTTTTACCATTGTACCTGAACCTCTTGCTGCACCTATGCCTACCAGTCCAGCTGCTGCTGGTGTTCTGTCTGTACCCACCTGTCCTGGTCCTGCTGTTGGTCCTGAGATTGAACCTGCTCCTTTCTGTCTTGATGGCGGTACGGCTGTGACTTCGTCCCCATAGGTATGGGCTGTTGTTTCTCCTATGTCAACGGCCCCTTCCCTTGTTGCTTTTGCTGCTGCTGATCTTGATTATGTACATCCCCGTCCTGCTGCTGCTATTGTGTTAGAACCCTCCCACTGTGCTGCGGCTGCGGTCTCCACCCAATCGTCCCGCTGTTGCTGCAACTATTGCTCGAGCACTTGGGCCAAGGCCATAAGCATGACCTGCTACTCCTGGTGCTGCTGCTTGGGCTGCAGCTGGTGCTGCCGCTGGTATAGCTACTGGTGCTTCATAGCATATAGAAACTAGTGCCACTTCTGCTCAAATAGGTATTATTTCTGCATCTTTTGCTTGGTCTACTGCTGCTGCTGATCAAACTGCTGTTTTTGCAACAACATCTAATGCTGCTTCTAGTGCAATTGCTTCCACTCCACCAGTTGGAGCCATTATAACTGCTGTTGATGCGACCCGTACCATTGTTGTTGCCCAATCTGCTGCTGCGTGTGCTGCTGCTGCCAGAGCTGTCATTGCGCATGCTGCCTTTTCTCCCCATGATGCTGCTCATGTTGCCCCGGCAGGCCTTCCTGCGCCTGCTGTGGCTGCTTGGAACACTATGGTTTGCCCTGCTGTTGCCCGTCGTGCTAAGTGGCTGGCCCTGCTGTTACACAGGCTGGCCTTCCTACTGTTGGTACCAAATGCACTATGGTGGCCCCTGCCAACGACCCCCATGCTTTCGACTTTATTCTTTCTGGTGGTGTTGCTGAAGACGCTAGTGCTGGTGTTACGGATGCAGGTGCAACCGGGGTTGGTGCTGGTGCTGGTGCTGGTGCTGGTATTGCTGGAGCTGGTGTTACTACTACGGCTATGGTTACTTCTGCTGATGTTGCTATCATTGCTTCTATTGTTGTTGTTGCTACTTTTGTTGTTGATGGTCTAGCTGTTTCTGCTACTGCTCCTGGGCCCACCTCCCCCATGCCTCCCACTTTCCTATTACCCACTGGGCGGCTGCCTACGCGGTGGCCTCCCAAAAGCCGGGGTTGGTGGAGCGTCATGGGGATCATGAAGCTGCGAGGAAAATAGTCCCGATCATCATCCCCGAGTGCCCCCTCCCCCGTTCCGCTTGGTCCATCCTCCCATTCCCTCTCCATGTCCTCCCCAAGAGTAATCCACTGGCCATGGCTCCCTTCTCCCCACTCATCCACCTCCATCGCTGTCCCGGGGGTCATCCAATGTACCAATGCCTGGTCCAGTAATCTTTCTATCTCTCTCTTCCCTCTCTTTTCCTCCTCTATTATCCCATTCTTCTAAATTTCCTGGGGTTCAAAATTCCCCATACGTTTGACCTTGCCCTCTCCCCTCCCCTCCCCCACCCACAACCTTCCCCCTCTTGTCTTCTCAACCAGCAGTGATGGTACATCTCCCGACTCTGATAGGGCTCCTCATCTCTCGCGTGTCCTTCGCTTGGTCCCTTCTCTGCCCCCCATTCCAGCCCTCCCTCTCCCCCTGCCCTGTTGCCATCCTCCTCCCTGTCTTCGGTGCATTGTCTGGTTCCGGAGCGTAGAATGCATTCTGTTTGTCAGCCATTGGAGGTGAGCTGTTCTACCACTTTGTAGTTGTGCCGGTGTCTAGTCACTTTCCCGTGCTTAGGTCGTGTGCTTTGTTGACTGGCGATGTCGTTGATCAGTCCTGGGTGAAATGAAATTTTCTGTCACTAGGGCTGACCCGACGTCACACTTCCCCTTGCTCCCTGGGTCCTGTGTGTGCCTGGAGTTTCCCCCCTATATCCCTTGTTACTACGATGTGCATAGTCTGTGTCGTGGTCCATCTAAGCAAAATGGATGAGGCCTCCCCAAAGTCCGACTCCTTTTCTGCGATGTACATGTCCCTTTCATGCAGACTCAGACAAAAGGGCATCAATAGATGCATGGGTGTCGGCGAGCGCCTGTCGGCCATTTCTGTTTTGTGGTCGTTCTCCACAATCCCGATTTTTGGAGCCTTGCCATCGGCTCATCTTCGCCGTTTGAGTCCTTGATCTCATTGATCTGGATCTGCAAAGGATCTAGCTGATCATGCGTGCCAGTCGCTGGACCTACCGGCCAAAACATCCACCGGTCCTGGTTCCCACCATCCATCCAACGGCTGCCGGCGGACCGACGACGGCCAAAAAATGCTCGTCGGCATCGGGCCCCCTCCCCTGTCCCAACAGTGACTTTGAACACCACAAAAACCACTTGACATTCCTGTTCCTCGTTTACCACATTGCCTAGACGAGCAGTGCCATTGTTTTTGTCTGCTCTAGCCCTCTACGCAAAAGAAGGAAATGAAAATTTTGGAGGGAAAATGAGTGTGCAATCCCCGGGAATGTAATGCACCGCCATGGAAGCCTCCCCATGTGGCGCTGCCACATGGCAACTTCTTGGGAGCCAATTTCTCCTCCTCCTGATAAACCAAAATCTCGCCTACAAATCCACGCTATTCTTTGCCCCAACAGAGTCCTATTGCTCCCCCACGACTAGGGGTTTGGGTCGGGACTCCGTCAAGTGGGGCCATGTGAAACGGACACGTGACACCACTGTTAAGGTGCGTACTTCCCGTCCCCTCTCCCCAGGGTCCCCCAAACCTGGTGGACCAGGTTAGAAGGGTTATGGTTGAGGGAAGAGGGAGGCGCAATGAGGGGTGGGTGGAGGTTTCAAGAGCGCAGGTGTAGCGACGGCGGTGGTAGCAGCGATGGTCATAGATATAGACATAGGCAAAGACATAGACATAGGCATAAATATACACATAGACATAGACATAGACATAGACATATCACTCTCATTAAATGAAATGGACTGCCAAGGTAGAAAATGCGTTTTGGATTCACATGCAAGAGAGAGTTTCATGTCTGCATGGAAGAGAGAGTCATGTCCACCTGCAAGAGAGAGAGAGTGATGTTGGCATGCAACGGGTATGTCCATCCGGTCCAAGTCATGCAAGCGGTGAACATGCGCAGGGGAAACCGGCAAGAGGGAGGCCTGCAGCACCACAAGCAAGGGGAACAAATGCATGCCACGTGGGGGCCATGTCCACTATCCTCTACTCTCTCTCCACTCTGCCAATGTCTGCCAGCTCCAGCCCCTCCTCCCTCCTCCACACGGCCTGCCTCGCCCTCGCCACATCGCCTGTGTATGTCATGTCCCTGGCCCACGCCATGGCCCTCTTCCTGATTTTTTCCGCCTGAGCACGCTAGAGGGCCACCCCCACCCGCTGGTTGAGGAGGGCCCTCACCGGTGCAACCACCCCTGCCACTCCCCCCTACCGCATCAGCCTCCGCTGCGTCGCCTCAGTACAGGCCTTCAACACTCGATCAAGGCCTATCAAAATGCACCAAACGTCTCCATGGCCAGGAAAACGAAGACCAGCCGATTTCTCTCTGCCATCCCACTCCACCTCCCATACTTTGCCTCCTTCACCCGCACTGCCTACTCCAGCGCCATCCCTCCCTTCTCCGCTGACTTGCCCCCCAGGCTCGGCCGTTGCGGATCGGCAATCACCACGTCTAAGAAGAGCAGGTGTCCAGTCACCGAGTCGAGGTACTTGATGTTCCCGCATCCCTCCGGCAGAATCCCCGCGTGCTCGACCGTCACTCCTCCCATCTCGCTCTCCCTCATGGCAGGCTGTAATTGTTGCTCCTCCCTCGGCACATCACAGTGTGTGCTTTCGGGCAGAAGGGCAAATGGGGCAACGATCCCTGCATCCGCAGTATGGGGTGTACCACACATGCGCAATGGGCAGGCCCAACATGAACCTGCAGGACACCCTCCAGTCCTTCGGCGCCATGTAGAGCCAGTCTGTGACTGATTTGGGGTGCGCGAGGAGCTAGTCTCCACTATGCCCCCCTTGCAGTGACGTCAATTGCAGTAGCTACGGCAAGGCCTCCTCTCCCCCCAACTCCTTCCCCACCTTGGCCATGAGCGATGCCAGCAGCTTCTCGTGCATTGCCCCAGACAGGCCCTAGAACAAGCGCTTTGGACAGGCACTCTCGCACTCCGCCAGGCCAGAGACCTCCCTGCTCACCTACACCCCATACCCCCTCAACGCTGTCACTCTCAACTCTGGCAGCTCCCCCGGCCCCACTCCGCCCTCCCCTCCTCCTCCCCCGCTGCTTCCCCATCCTCGTCTCTATGTTGTATTGAGAAGGAAGAGAGCTTCACAATGCAAGTTGAATCACTGAAAATGGTGAAGTGTGGAAGGAGATTAATCCAAAACTGTCATGGCCATAACTAAAAGTTTTTAACACCAAGTGTCGAGGCTAAACAGAAAAGAGGGGCAGGGAGCAAAGCACGAGTTTCGTGCTTCGCTTGTCGCTCGGCCCTGTGACAGCCGCTGCCGAGGTAGCCGTGTTTGCACTCCCGCCACCCCCGTTACTCCGCCTCGCGGACCCTTCACCACTCATGGTGACCTTGGTCCTGCCTTCTCCTCTCAGCTTAGTACGCAAGGCGTCTGCGGCCCCTTGCCCTGGACTGTGCGCGGCTCCTTATGGGGACCACCGATGGCCACGTGGCCCGTGGTGTTCACCCTTGCCACCGCTTCCTCTCCTTTGCACCTTCCTTTGGCCTCGCAGGCCCTAGGCGCCTTCTCTACCTCCATCCTGGTCTTGCGACCTGCCCTGTTCCGATCGCGCACGTCCGTGACTTGCTAGATCGCCAAAAACGCGTTTTTGCCTCTTGCGGCCGTTTTGGACGATTCAGAAATTCCCCTTCGCTCCCATAAACGCAGGCCGACGGACCTGCTCTGATACCATGAGAAGGAAGAGAGCTTCACAATGCAAGTTGAATCACTGAAAACAGTGAAGTGTGGAAGGAGATTAATCCACAACTGTCATGGCCATAACTAAAAGTTTTTTACACCAAGTGTCGAGGCTAAACAGAAAAAAGGGGCAGGGAGCGAAGCACGAGTTTCGTGCTTCGCTCGTTGCTCGGCCGGGAAGTGAGGCCTGCCGGCTGAGCGAGCTCGCTCTCGCTAGTGGAGGGCGAATCTCGCCCCTAGACCGAATTCTCGGTCAATTGCCCACAGGGGCTTTCCTAGCCTACGTCATGCAAGAATCAAGGTCTAGTCTAGGTCTCTTTGCAAAACCATCAAGTATATCCCTACAGAGTCAAAGCCTAATCGAGGTTTTGTAACACCTAGTGCCCATGTGAACGAATGGAGCATGGGTATGCGACTGAGCTGGAGCCGAGGCATGTGAGTCACGAGCGGCAACATATGGGGGGTGCTGCGTCTGATGCGTGTGAAGTACGAGTTCATCATGCGTCGTCTCTAGTCTCATGGTCGGCATGCCCTGCGCACTCACATCCACACAAAAGCAGGATATGTACATGGATTAACACGCCCCCTTGGATGTTAGTGCCGTAGGCATGCAGCCAAGTTGATGCAGTTGAGAGGTAAGGTTTGATAAGGGAAGTGCTTTGGTGAGGAAGTCTGCCAACTGAGCGTCGCCCGCAATGGGGCACACCTGAACAACCCCTGCTTCAACTTCTTCTTGCAGCAAGTGATGCTCGACGGCGATATGCTTAGTGCGTGGGTGCAGTACACCGTCATTCTCAGCAATCCGTCGTGCTGCTGAGCTATCACTGTACAGTGGTGTGGCATGCGCAGTCAAGCCCAATTCTTCAAGCAACCGTCCTAGCCATATCCCCTCGCAAGCAGCCTCACCCAATGCCATGTATTCAGCTTCAGCCACACTGCGTGCCACACACGATTGTTTTACACTCCTCCAGGAAACGGCCATACCCCACACATGGAAAACGTGCTCACCTTGACTGCGTGCAACATGATCGCGGGCATAGTCACTGTCACAATACCCGTCCAAGAGAGGTGCTGAGGAGGGAGAGATGACCAGACCGACATCGGCAGTGTCCAACACATAACAGAGTAATTTCAGCAAGGCCTTGTGATGCGCACTGCGTGGTTGCTGACTGAACTGGGCCAAGGTGTTCACAGTGCATGCAATGTCAATTTGTGTTGTGGATTCCAAGTAGGAGAGACTGCCTGTGATCTGTCGGTAGAGTGTTGGGTCACTGTCAGGTCCGTAATCTGTGGTGTGTGTGTGTGTCAAGCAAATGTGCATAGACGTCAGGGCTCATGGGTGACTGTTGCCGTGGCAAGTGTTGCACGAGATGATGGAAGCGTGCAGTCAGATGAGCAACAAAGCATCCTTGATGCAGGGTCAGTGTGCATGCAGGTCTGTCTCGTGTGATGGTCATGCCCAAGGAGCTGCGCGTTTCACCAAGGTCAGTCATGCGGTAGTGTGAGGTGAGCAGTGACTTTGTTTGTGAGATGAGCTGGAGTGAAGGGGAAAGGATCAACAGATCATCCACATAGGCAAGCAATGCAACAGGCTCTGTACCCTGCCACCGCAGGAACAGAGAGGGATCAGAGATGCTTTGGGAGAATCCGCCGCATTCCAGAGTATGTCGGATCTCTTTGTTCCAACACCTGGGAGCTTGCTTCAATCCATACAGTGCTTTCAACAACAGCCATATACGATCAGTTCCATCCTCAAACCCTTCTGGTTGTTTCACATACAGTTCCTCCTCAAGGGGACCATTCAGGAAAGCATTTTTCACATCCATTTGATGTATTTCCCAATCGGCATGTGCCGCCACAGCCAGCAAGGTATGGCTGGTGCCATACTTGCCGACTGGGACGTACGTTTCTGTAAAATCTTGTCCGGGGATTTGATGAAAACAACCAGAAGAGACTTGTATTTCTCAATCATGCCTGCCAGATTTCTCTTGAGTTTGAACACCCACTTTAGATCAATTGCTTTTCGTCCTGGTGGCAATGGAACGAGCTGATACACATCATATTCCAACAATGCATTCAACTCAGCCACCATAGCTTTTTCCCACTGTGCTGCATCCGGTCGATCCCTTGCTTCTGTCAGTGTGAGAGGTTCTACAGCTGTGGTGTCTACAGGGGCAGGCCCCACCATGTGGTAGAACCGTTTGTAATCCACACATGCCAAGTTGCGTGCAGACCGACGAACAGGCTCAGTGACTGCTGGACGAACCTCGACCACACTTTCCAATGGTGGGACTGGTGCCAAGCCAGGTGGTGAGGGTGTTGTGTGTGATGCTGTTCTATCCAGGTTAGTTGTTTTCAACAAATCTGTGGGGACTGGGGATGCCACAGTTGCACCATGCGACTGTTGTGCAACAGGTGAGGTGTGACGCACGGGACGTGGTACAAAGACAGGGACACTCACATATTCCGGGTAGTGGTGTGGAGATGGAATTTGAGGGGCATGTCGTAGGGTACGAAACGTCTTGTATGGCATGTGTTCTAGGAAGGATGCATCTCGACTTTCAATGAAACTGTGATTGGTGGGATCCCAGAATCTCCATGCCTTGGAGGCATGGGATACTCCCACAAACACACACCATCT
>SZWC01008248.1:52687-110267 GCA_023375785.1 Penium margaritaceum
TAGACATAGACATAGACATAGACATAGACATAGACAAAGACATAGACATAGACATAGACATAGACATAGACATGGACATAGACATAGACCTAGACATAGACATAGACATAGACATAGACAAAGACATAGACATAGACATAGACATAGACATAGACATAGACATAGACATAGACATGGACATAGACATAGACCTAGACATAGACATAGACATAGACATAGACATAGTTATTCACAGAGACGTAAACAAAGCGATAGACATGGACATGAACATAGATATGGACATAGACATAGATGTAGGGCTCTCATTAAATGAAATCAAGGTGATGGGTACAACATATGACAGGGTCCGCATGCAAGGCGATTTCATGTCAATCATGCAAGAGGTCATGCAGAGTCATGCATGGCATGTATGTGAGAGGCATGCAACAAGAATTCCCGCAAACATCATGCAAATAGAGCAAGAGCATGGAATGTTGGAGTCATTTTCTCTTGTTCTCTACTCTCTGTCTACTCTGTCCACATCCGCCAACTCCATCCCCTCGTCACATCTCCTTAGGGTCTGCCTAGCCCTTGCCGTGTCTCCTCTGAGTGCAGTATCTTTGGCCCATACCATGGCTCTCTTCTGGATCCATTGTGCCTGTGCATGCTGTAGAGCCACTCTCAAATGCTGGTGAGGAGGATCTACACAGGGAAGGCCATCCCTCCTGCACATCCATGCCACACTAGCCTGAGTTGTGTTTCCTTGGTGCAGGCCTTCAACACTCTTTTGAGGCCTCTTGAGAAGGCACCTAGTGTCTCCATTCCTAAAAGGCCAAAAGCCAGCCTATCCCTCTTTGCCACCTTCATCTACCTCTTGTACTTCATCGCCTTTGCCCTCACTGCCTGCTCCAGTGCCACCTCCTCCCTCTCTGCCGATTGTCATCCTAAACTCAGTCGTTGCAGATGTACAACAACCACATCAAGGAAGAGCATATGCCTGGTCACCAGGTCTAGGATCGTGATGTCTGCGCACCCTTCTCGCATGATCCATGAGTTCCCTACCTTGACTCTGTCCAACACACTCTCTCTTATGATTTTCGTAAGCTTTCTCTTCACAGTATCGTGCGCCTCCATAACTGGGTCAACATCCACACACCGTAGTGCATGCCGAGGGACAAGGCAAATGGGGCATCAAACCCAGCACCTGCAGAGAGCAGTGTGCGACACGTATGCGATCGGCAGGCCCAGTTTGGACCTGCAGGCCACCCTCCAGTTCTCTGGTGCTATATAGAGTCTATCTGTGATGGAGTGGAGATACGCTAGTAGCCAATTCTTGTTGTGCATTCCCTGGAATGATGCCATCCACTGCAGCTACACGAATGTCTCCTCTCTTCCAAAATCCTCCTCTTGAAAGACGTTAGCTGTGCCTCATGCACTCCTCCCAAACGATCATGGAAGCAGCACCTTGGACTACCACTCTCACACTCTACCAACCCAGGGACCCTCCCACCCATCTCCTCTTCAAATCCCCTTCCCATCCTCTCTCTTGGCTCCTTAAAGCCCCCTCTCCACCACTATGTTTGCTCCTCCCTCTTTTCTCCATCCCCTCCCCTCTTATCCCTCTACCATGACTGTAGCCGGCTGCACACACGACATGACTTTGACCAAGTGGACACGTTGTCCCAACGCCGTCAGGCCAAGTCCTCCAAGCCACAATGGGAGCTGCACTTGACTCTCCACATGCTCGTTTGATTGCATCTCCCTCCTTTGTTGCATCTCCTCCAATCAAAACAAGCTGANGCATCCATCCGTCCCCTACAGTACTCCTCCTTCCCCAACGGAACCCCCAGTACCATCATCCCCTTTGCTGCCCTTGCTATGCCTGCCAATCCTACAGGCATCGTCCCTACCCTTGTGGACAGGAAGAGCTAGCACTTGCAGTACTATACCTCCTTCCCCAAGGCTCCCAGGCCCATCACAAGGGCTGCATATGCAGTCGCCAGTGCACCTGGAGGCCCCTAGAGGTAGGTATCATCAAGGTAGGTAAAGACTCAGTCCTTCTCATCCATCGCTACCTGTGCTACCTCGAGCATGTCTTGCAAGGCTAAGGAGTATAGGAGGGGGTTGATCGGGTCCTCCAATCGCACCCCCCTCGTCAACTACACAATGCTAGACAAAACTTCCCCTGGTTGTAAAGGGCTGGTCGTAAAGAACTACCAGCTTCAGAATTAGCCGCTTGAGCCCCCTCTTATGCAATGCCTCAAAGATGGCCGCGTGCCTGAGTGAGTTGTAGGCATTCTTTTGACATCAATGTTGATGAGTCCCCACCCCGGCTGCAGTTCCACTTACTCCATGATGGCGTGGTGCACTACATCCCTTCCTATCCCCAACCCCCTGGTGCAGCAAGACCATTGCCCTGTCCATCTCCCTCCGCTCCATGCTCGCCATCCACCGACAGAGCAACCTGGGATGGAGATGGCCCCGTCAAAGCAAGGTTGGAATTTGCGTCGTAAGCCCTCTGAACAGTGTGTCCCCCACTACAATCTGGCAGAGGCGGTCCATAGTGAGGCCTAAGGATCCCATACATCCTTTGATACTCTCCATCAACACCCATCACACTCCGATCGCATCCAAAAAACTTGATGCAGCTCTCCTCCCTACCTCTCCCACAAACGCTATGCACAAGCCACATGTCCATAAGTTGAAATCTTTGGAACCCATATCCGGCCCTTTTTTTTCAACTGCGACATCCAGTTTGCTCGTCATCCTTGATGAGTGACATGCATCGCCAATTGAGGATGGGAACGAGGGTTATGGTTTCTCAATCATGACTCTTAACTCCTCGCAAGATCATGATCGAGCAACCATCCTTCTTCATTTTTTATTCTTGATGCGCAACCCGCCTTTCACAGTTCTTTTTTTTTTTAAGTTTGTGCGGACAGGGCTTGCACAATACATGAACCCCTGCATAGCTATAAGGGATTCACATGCCAAATAAAGGAGAAATGGGTGGTCGCTATATATGGTTACACCTTTTTTGGATTTCCAATCTGTTTCACAGTTTGCAAATCCCCTCATTTTCATGCAAAAAAAAATCAAATCCTATTCCAAATATCATTCAGGGGCTTAGTTTTTTATTGTTGCGCATGCACCTGCTGGGTCCGGCGATAGCAAGGCCAATAATGTTATCTTTCAGTGCTTGGGGAGTCTTGTACCCTCAACACAATCCCAACATCACCCCCCCCCCTTCTCCTCAATCAATTACAAACCCATTGACATAGGGATTTCTTACTGTTCCACAGAAATGATAATGTTATCACTCCAACACCACACGCATGTGATGTCGACATTGCAAGTGCATCAATTTCTTTTATAAATCGTTAATTTCTTAGGACTTGTGGGCAGGAATATGCTCTTTTTAAAGAGCGAAGTTCTCTACATGGTAAAGTAAATTTCAAATTCAGTGCTATGGAAATTTTATCCAGAGTTATGTGGGTACGGGTTTTGTTGAAAAATTTCCCTCCGCATGCCCAAGGGCGGCGCCAGGAGGTGCCGACGAGCCGCAAGAAAGGGAAAACTCCACACCGGCGGATCTGGCAACTCGAGGATTGCTCGGATCCTAGAAGGATGATTGCCCCGTAAAGTTGACGAGTCGCTGAATCCGGTGGAAGTTGTTTGACCGGAATCGGACAAGCATTGAGGGAGATATGGCCTTCTAAAGTTGGGATGTGCACAGCGGCTCTGGGAGCCGACTGCGGCTCGAAGTCCGGTGGATAATGGACCGGACCGAGTAACATAAATACCATGTGGAAAAATTGCTCTGGAAGGCCTGCCAAGGCGTCCGGTGGATAATCCACCTGATTAGGTGGATCATCCACCGGACACTGTAGTGCAGGTTGTTACTAAGGGACTTTGCCAAAATCATGGCTCGACGTACGAAACTCAGTAGTACGTTTTGTCACTCACCAAAATTCATCAAAATTACGATTGCAGGTCCACAGACAGGTTTCAAACAGAGCAGGGGACCCCTACACCACGTGCAATGTGATCTGCGCCTTGGGAAAGGCGCTTCGCATGTGAAGAGAGGCGCCACGGCGTGTGTGCACCATGGAACCGTTAGGCGTTTCTGTGGTGGGTGAGACCTGCACTTCGGCAAGCATAACTTGGGCTACGCTTGACCAAATTGCGCGCAGTTTAGTGCGTTGGAAAGCTCATGAATCGCCCTATGAATGCTGTGATCATGTCCATGTTTGAAATTTAACGCAAAATGCCGTTATTTGCTTTGCAATCTGACTGTCTCTAAATTCCTGCTCACATAGCGTGAGGCGACCAGAAAGCTCACGCTCAGTCTCAGATTCGCCCAAAACAGAAAATGTGAACCATCAAGAGACAATCAGACAGACGTCGGGACCATACCGTGCGGATTCCTCTTGACGAAGGGTTATGGGCCCACGAGTCTGATAGCCTCCATCATTCACGTCTTCCGCAACTCACGGGATCGTTATCTTGGACGTCGCCGTGAAGTTCTGAGAATCCATCAGAGTAGCATCTGCGCACATGGCACAGAAGGAGATGCAGCCTATTCAGAAGTATGCATACGGCCCGGGCTTCGGGCTCGGTGTCCATTGGCTGTCACATCCGTGAGTGGGCAGAACACGTCGCATTCAGTAGGACTGAATTGAAACACTTTTTTGTTACTTTTCATAGTAAGATTACATCAGATCCTTACATCCTCTGATGTAAGCTTTCCAACGCATCCAAGCACGCCCAAAACGGAGCAGTAGAGCCCCTGCTACGGCTGTCAAAGCACCCTTGGTGGAGCCGCCCACTTTGCCTTGCATGCTAGGCAACGGGAGGCGGTTCGACAATGACCCGTCAAAGCGCCTTTCCTCGTCCAGAAGTCAAGGAGAAGTTCACCCTGGTCAAGGAGAGTCTTCTGGTTGCTTCCTTTATCTCCCTGGTGCATTTGGGGGTCATTGGAGACGAACTCAGATCACTGGTGGTGGATTATCCCGCCACCCATGGCAGGTACCAGATTCCACCCACCCAACACTCGAACTTTGGGCTAGGCTGACTTTATGAATTCTCACTCAAATCGAGCGATTCAAAGCTTGATCTTGTATGGAAAATTTCAAGGAATCCAAATCTAACATCAGATTGGATGTTCGACTACTCCTCAGTGGTCGAACCAGGGAGTACGGTCAACGGCACTCATGGAAAGGGGCACACCATATCAACAATCTCCCCCTTGTACCGCGGCCTTGATGCCCTGTCCTTGGAACCTGTAGCATTTTGATCTTCACAGCGTAGATGAAACTCCATGCAGCTTGTGTCGTGCTTTTCCTTGGGATGTGCCTTGGTCATGGTATCGGCGAGCATGCGCTTAGTGCCACAATGCACAATAGCCGCACCTCCCTTCGCCACCAATTTGCGTGCAGAATGGTGCCGGATCTCGATGTGCTTGGTCCTCCACTGTAGCACGGGTTCTGGGTCAGGCTGATGGCACTCATTTTGTCAACGTTGAGTACCGTTGGCTTCCTTTGCGGCACGCCGATCTCCTTTAGTAGCCGCCGCAGCCACACTGCCTCCTTTGTGGCTTCCGCGAGTGCAATGTACTCTGCTTCGGTGCTGGACAGTGCAACACAGTCTTGCATCCTGCTTGCCCATGAAACAGCTACACCACCAAGCAAAAACACGTACCCAGATGTTGATTTTCTGTCATCCACATCACCAGCCCATTCGGCATCGGAGTAGCCGACCAACTCGAGGGAGTCGTCATGCGCTCCCCCTCCAAACACAAGCCGCGACTGTTTTGTCGCCTTGAGGTATCAAAGGATCCGCTTCACCGCTTGCCAGTGCAGCATCCTGGGGTCAGCAACATAACGGCTCACTTGGCCCTCCACGAAGGCCAGGTCAGGCCGCGTCGCCACCATGACGTACATGATGCTCCCCACCGCGGACTGGTACAGCACACCTGCCATCTCCTCCTTCTCCTCATCTGTGCTCGGCCCCATGCTCGAGCTCAGCTCACATGTGGTGGTCATGGGTATGCCGATGGGGTTGCACTCCTCCATGTTGTAGCGGCGGAGCACCTCTTGCACGTACTTTGCCTCCCCCATCTCCAGTGTGCGTGCCTTGCGGTCCCTCTTGATGGTGACACCGAGGTAGTACTCGAGCTTGCCCATGTCGGTCATTTTGAACCGACCGTCCAGTTATCGCTTCAGGTTCACCAACTCTTCCACGTCCAATGACATGAGGATGAGGTCATCCACATAAAGGACCATGATCTGGTGCAACCTCGGCTACTTCCGCACGTACACGCTCTCATCCGCTTCGTAGCACTTGAAACCAAACTCGGCCATGAAGCCGTCCATTTCCAGGTACCACATGAGTGGCACTTGCTTCAGCCCGTAGAGTGCCTTGCGAAGCCGGCGCACCTTCTCCAACCCCCTCTAGCACCTCCATGATGACCTCCTTGTCCAGGTCACCGTTGAGGAACGCAATTTTCACATCCATTTGGTGGACTTCGTAGTCACGTGCTGCCACCACCGAGAGGATGGAATGGATGGAGGCGAACTTCGCCACAGGTACGAAGGTTTCTTCGTAGTGTTCACCCTTCCATTGGGCGTACCCCTTTGCCACTAGCCGCGCCTTGTACCGCTCCACCTTCCCCTCCTTGGTGAGCTTCTTCTTGAAGATCCACTTGGAGCCGATGATTTTCGTCCCCTCCGGCCTGTCGATCAGCTGCCAAGTGCCATTCTCTTCATGGGAGGCAAGCTCAGATTTTATGGCTCCCTCCCACTCAGCCCCATCCTTCCGGTGCAACGCCTCCTTGACAGTCTCGAGCTCCTCTTGCACAAAGAACGCTCGAGCGAACCCAGTCCAGATGCCCTCCGTGGCATCGTACCGTTTTGCCATCCTCCTTGCGCGTCTGCTTCTCCGAGGCTGCTGTTGTTGAGGCTGTTGTTGTTGCTACTTCCCTCTCGCGGAACCACTCACACCGCTCACTTGCTCCCCCTCTCTCGGGGACCGTGGAGATGCGGGTTCACTCCCCATCTTTTCATTCAGCTCCACTGTTGCTGGTGCTTTGAACTCATTGTCCGACTCGGCTAAAAGCAAATCAGCCGCTCCCCCGTCTCCCAGATGGTTTTCGCCGGTTGGAGCCGTACAGATGTCACCCTCATTTACGTCCTCCGGCGTCTCCCCTTTAAGGAGTGGTAGCCACTACCCACGCTTGGAGAGACCCGTGTCCTTGTCCATCCAACGGCTTTCCTCGTCGAACATGACATCGTGACTCTTCATGATCTGCTGGCTTCGCGGGTCGAACAACCGGTATGCCTTGCTCCCACTCTTGTACCCGACAAAGATGCAGCGGCGAGTCCGTGGGTCCAGCTTGTCCCACCCCTCGCGTGCCTGAACAACAACATGTGCAACACAACCAAACGTGCAGAGGTGTGCCACAGTTGGCTTCCTCCCGCTGCACACTTCTTGTGGCGTCTTCCACACCTTGGACTCCACGTCTTTTAGCTTCGTCGGCGTCAGGTTCATGATGTACGCCGTACTTCATGTCGCCTCGCCCCAGTGCCACTGTGCAAGGCCGGCATCGCTCAACATGGACCGGACTATGTTGAGGATGGTGCGGTTTGCCCTCTCGGTGACGCCGTTCTGCTGCGGAGTGTGTGGTGTAGTTTTCTGCCACAAAATCCCCTTGCTCTTCATCCATGTCTAGCAGCCCTCGTACTCGCCACCGTTGTCACTCCGGAAGGCCTTCACCTTCAACCATGTTTGCCGCTCCACTGCCGCCACAAACTCGTGCATACATGTGGGGCGATCACTCTTCCTTTTGATGATGTAGAGGTAGAGATTGCGGCTGTGATCATCGATGAAGGTCACAAAGTAGCAAGCGCCCCCGATGGAGCTCTCGAATGGCACGCACACATCAGTGTGGAACACCTCCAGCTTCGTCGATGCATGCGTCCCTTTGCCATCGAACGGCTGCAATGTCACCTTGTTGACCACGCACGTGTCACACACGGCATTCTTGGCTGTGTCGAGGCTCTTGACCTCAAAACCCCGCACTACTTCCTTCTTTGTCATGCCCCTCACAGTTGAGGGAGTGATGTGGCACAGGCAGTGGTGCCACAGGTCCATGTCTCCATCGTCCTTCTTCGCAAGGTGGGCGACGTCGGACCCCGCCCGGCTGTCAAGGATTTTTGCACGAAGCAGGTACAAGTCGCCCTCTCGCTTTCCACATGCAATCACCTGGCCGTTCCCCTCCTTGCGGATGATGGCCTCCTTCTTGTTGAAGAGCACCTCGAGCCCCTTGTTGGTGAGGCGGCTCACTGACAACAGATTTACCCCAAAGTTGGGCATGTGGAGCACGTCATGAATTGTGCTCGTGACAGCCTCCCTGTCCACATCCATCTCGATGCGGACGTTGCCTTCACAGGCAGCCAACTCCGTTTTGCCGTTGGCCATTGCATCTACCGCTCCGAGGCGCTATAGGTGACGAATGCCGCCCGGTTGCATTGTGTGTGGCGGCCCGATCCGGAGTCAATCACGGAGAATCCTGGATCTGTCAAGTCGGCGGACTCTTTTGCTATCATTGCGAGATCGTCCTTCTTTCCAGTCTTCCCTGGCTGGTCCGACTTCCTGTTGGGGCAGTTGCGTGCAAAGTGGCCCTATTTGCCACAGTTGTAGCACTCCCCCTTGTTGTCACCTTTCTTGGTGCCTTGCTTGGCACCCTTCCCCTTCTTGCCTCCACCTCCACCTTGAGGGCGGACGGCATAGGCGAAACTTGATGTTGCCCCGATCTTTCTCCCACCACGCCGCATCCATTCGTTGCGGACGTACTCAGCCACCTTCGGGTACTTTACCTCATCGGTGGACCAGCCGTCTACAACGGTGATCATGGGACTCCAACTGTCTGGCAAGGCCAGAAGGAGGATCATGGCTTGTAGCTGAGGGTCAACCTTCCATCCGGTGGATACGCACTCGGCAGTGAGGGACTCAATCTGCTGCAGGATCTCCATGATGTCATCGCCTTCATTGGCTCGGAGGGTGACAAAGAGCTGGTTCGCAAGGTTGGTGGACTGGTAGATGGTGCAGAGCTTCTTCAAGGCTTTCGCGGCCTCAGTGCATCCTTGAATCAGTGCGCGCAGCGGCGGGGCTAGCACTAACACCACCAAAGCCAGCGCCTTCTTGTTGCGTTTCTTGTACTTCTCCACTTCCTTCGGCATCGCAATATCCAGAGGGGCGGTCTCTTTACCGTTGACCAGCTCAAGCAAGCCTTTGTTATCTTGGTAGATCTCAAACTGCCACCTCCACAAAGGGAAGCCGTTCCCATCAAACTTGGAGACGGCGCCGATGCTATCTTGCTCGGTCATTGCCATGGCGAGCGACGGTCACGTGAATGCTGAAGAGCTAGGGTCCTTCTAACCCTTTGTTGGCACTATTGGGTGTAGAGGCACCCTCGAGGATGCCTAGCTCTCACTGGTACATGCTACCAATGTCTATGGGCAGCCAATGGACACCTTTGGTGAAGAGTGTGGAGCACTATGATCACGGATGTGATTGGGCAGAACTGATCGCATCCAGTGGAACTGAATTGAAACACGTTTTTGTTACTTAGCATAGTAAGATCACATCAGATCCTTATAGCCTGTGATGAAAACTTTCCAACACATCCAAGAACGCCCAAAATGGAGTAGTAAAGCCCCTGCTACGGCCGTCAATATAACCCTTGGTGGAGCCACCCACCTTGCCTTGCATGCTAGGCAATGGGAGGCGCTTCAACGATGACACATCGAATCTCCTTTCCTCATCCAGAAGTCAAAGAGAAGTTCACCCTGGTCAAGGAGAGTCTTTTGGTTGCTTCCTTTATGACCCTGGTGCATTTGGGGGTCGTTGGAGACGAACTCAGATCACAAGTGGTGGATTATCCCGCCACCCATGGCGGGTACCAGATTCCACCCGCCCAACACCCGAACTTCGGGCTAGGCTAACTTTCTGAATTCTCACTCACATTGAGTGATTCAAAGCTCCATCTTGCATGGAAAAATCCAAGGAGTCATAATCTAAACTCATGTTGGGTGTTTGACCACTCCTCAGTGGTTGAACCAGGTAGTACGATCAACGGCACTCATGGCAAGGGGCGCATCATGTCAACAGGTGGTCGCGAACGACAAAGTCGAGCCGGCGGCTGGCCAAGGCGACATGGAGGTGGAGGTCGTGGTGGGTTGTAAGAAGGAGCTGTGCACAATTTGTGATGTCCAGCATGTCCCCGGCCTGTCTGACATCCTGAGTGTCAGCTGCTTGAGGGACAAGAAGTATGAGGTGCTCTTCCGAAGGAAAGGTGCAGTGGTGCATATCGACGTCGACGGCGAGGTCGTGCTAGAGGCAAAGCGCGATGGCATTCTCTACATCGTGGAGACCAAGGTGGACCCCGTGGCATCAGACAGAGTAGACTTGCAGGAGCGCGGCGTCAACATAGCCAAGGGAGGAAACGCTGATCTCAAGCTCTGGCACTGGCAGTTGGGGCATTCGGCGCCCGCAACTGTTGAGGAGATGGCGAAGTGCGACATGGTGCACGGTCTCATCATTGACGGTGCAGAAGACGCGGTAGCAGATGCAGCAGCACACAAAAAGTGTGAGCCTTGCATCTTGGACAAGGTGCGGCGCAAGCCGTTCAATGAGAACGAGGCTTGCGCAAAGGACCTGCTGGAGGTCATGCACATCGACGTGTGCAGACAATTCAAAATTTCATCAAACAACGGCTTGAGATACTTCATCACCTTCATTCATGACTGCATCATAAAGCTCTACGTGTAATTCATGAAGCGAAAAGGCAAGGTCTTGGTCCGGCTGAACGAGTATGTTTCAGCGTTTGAGAGGCAGACTGGCCAGAAGATCAGAGCGCAATGCAGCGACAATGGCGGAGAGTACGTGGAATGCAACGGGTGGATGAAGCATTAGGCCATCAAGTGGGAACCCACTACGCCGTACTCGCCACAGTCCAATGGAGTGGCGGAGCGGGAGAACCAGACGCTGCTCGCCATGGTGCGGACCATGCTTGTGGATGCAGGGTTTCTGTGAGGGTTTTGGGCGGAGGCTGTGTGTGAGCGAAACACACCATCAAATCACCCCAACAGCGGTGCTGAAAGGTAAGGGCGGCTGCAAGATGCCGCACGAGGTTTTGAGGGGGCGCAAGCCAAATGTGGCGCACCTGAAGGTGTTGGGGTGCAAGGCGCACGTGACGATGCAAGCAACGCAACGATGCGACAGCAAGCTGGAACCGCGGGCAAAGCCGTGCTTGTTCCTCGGTTATGAGAGCATGCAAAAGGCGTACTGGCTTTGGGACCCGTGCACGCAAGAGATCATCCGCAGCTGTGACGTCACGTTGGACTAGCAGAAGAGCTTCAGCAACAGCAGCAACGGCATGAGCGTCGGGAATACTCCGAAACGGGTGGAGTGGTTCCAGCTCCTTGACTACAAGGAGGAGCCGACAGACGTGGAGGTCGAAGACGCATCGTCGGAGAGTGGCGGTGCAGCAGGTGCAGCAGTCGACATGGAGGACTCCGACGACAATGAAGCTATGCTAGAGATCCGGCCGAATGTTCCGTCAAAGGTGGCACCATGGGGGCCAAAGCGCGCACTCCCGGCGGAGTTCGCTTCGGGCGTCGGAGAAAAATCTTCCTGATGCGTCGCCCGTCTAGTCGATGTTTTGCCGGAGCGGGAGAGATCCTTGGGGAGCCATCCGGTCGATGATTCATTGGAGCAAGCAGAGTCAGAAGGATCGTAGGAGAGCGACGAGACACCACCAAAACTGTCGCGCTGCAACGGGAGGCAGCGGAGAGCGGGAAAGCGTTTCCACGCAGGCACCGATCAATGGATTGGCATAACACGGTGCATGCTGGCTGCATCAAAAGAGCCGAAAACTGTGCAAGAGGCACTTGTGCGGACCGAGGGGAAGCGTGGGACGCCGCCATCAGGTTGAAGTTGGTTTCCATTGCTGAAAATGACACGTGGGAGCTGGTTGACAGGCCGAAAGACGCCAAGGTCATCGGCACCAAGTGGCTCTTCAAGACCAAGTTCATAAAGGAAGGTGTGGTTGACAAGTACAAGGCACGGCTCGTGGCAAACGGGTACGCACAGCGTAAGGGCAAGCACTACGATGAGACGTTCGCCCCCGTCGCCAAGTTCACAAGCATTCGGGCGATCCTTGTGTTGGCAGCCGCGAAGGACATGGAGCTCCACCTGATGGACGTAAGGACGGCCTTCCTCAATGGCATCATCGACAAAGAAATCTAAATGGAGGTGCCGGAGTGGGTGGAGACGCCAGAGGGCAAGGTGTGCAAGCTGCGGAAGACCTTGTACGGGCTAAAACAATCGTCCCGATGCTGGTACCAACAGATGGATAGCTTCATGGCACAACTCGGCTTCAAGCGCTCTGAGACGGATCACAGCGTGTACGTGCGACGCAACAAGAAGCTCCATCAGATCGTTGCACTCTACATGGACGATCTGATCTTGTGCTCCTCAGACCTGCCGAGCCTACAGTAGCTGAAAGAGTAGCTTAGCAACAGGTTCCATATGTCTGACATGGAGGAGCTAGAGCTCTACCTCGGGGTGAGCATTATCCGGAACCGGAGGGCGTGCACGCTTGGGCTGGGACAGGCCAAATACGTGGCCGAGGTGCTGAAGTGGTACGGCATGGAGGACTGTAAACTAGTCTGCAGTCGGTCTCCATGACATGTGAACTGAGTGCGGCAATAGCACCGCAAACAAAAGAAAAGCAGGAGGATGTGACAGGGGTGCCCTACCAATCGACGGTGGGCAGCCTCATGTACGCCATGGTGGCGACTCGACCGGACCTGGTCTATGCGGTGGGCCAAGTGAGCAGGTATGTGGCCGATCCAGGGCCACTACACCGGTAGGCAGTCAAGCGCATCCTCCGCTACTTACAGGCAACGCGGCAGGTGTGCCTGAGGTTCGACGGCAAGGGGCATGTAGACCCCTTGCGTCTGGTCTGCTACACAGATGCAGACTACGCTGGGGATGTGGACAAGCGGAAGCCCACATCCGGCTACGTGTTCTTCCTCGCGGGTGCGGCGTTCTTGTGGTGCAGTAGGAAGCAAGACTACATCGCCACCTCCACAGTGGAAGCAGAGTACATCAAGCTGGCCGAGGTGGTCAAGGAGATGGTGTGGCTCTGCAAGTTGCTGGAGGAGCTAGGCGTGCCACAGCAAGAGCCTACGATGGTGCAAGAGGACAACAACGGCTCCATCACGCTGACCAACAACCCGACGCAGCACAGGAGGACGAAGCACATCGACCTGTGTTACCACTACGCACGGGACATGGTCGAGAAGGGGCAGGTGGTGCTGCAGCACTGCAACACGCACAACATGCATGTAGATTGCTTGACCAAAGCACAACCTGCGGACCGGCACGCGATGAGCATGGCCGGACTTGGGATGACCAGCTGTGATGGGTTGGAGGGCACAGTAGAAGATGAGTGAGATACAGCAAGAGCAATGGGCATGGCATGTGCAAGGGGAAGAATGTTGAAAAATTGCCCCTCCGCATGCCCAAGTGCGGTGCCGGGAGGCGCAGACGAGCCGCTAGAAATTGGAAACTCCACGCTGCCGGATCTGAAGGCTCAAGGATTGCTCGGATCCTAAAATGGATGATGGCTCCGTAAAACTGACGAGTTGTTGAATCCAATGAAAGTTGTTTCACCGGAATCGGACAAGCATCGAGGGAGATATGGCCTTCCAAAGTTGGGGTGTGCACAGCGGCTCTGGGAGCCGGCTGCGACTCGAAATCCGGTGGATAGTCGACAGGACCAAGTAACAAAAATACCATCAGGAGAAATTTCTCCGGAAGGCCTGCCGAGGCGTGGATCATCCACCGAATCCTGTAGTGCAGGTTGTTACTGAGGGACTTCGCCAAAATCATGGCTTGGCGTTCTAAACTCAGTAGTACATTTTGTTACTCGGGGACTGTAAAAATTCTGACTGCAGGTCCACGGGCAGGCTTCAAACCGTGTCACACCCCATCACCAAACTCGACCCAAAAGTGGGGGAGGTACATGAAAACAGTGAAGGGGATCCCTACACCACGTGCATTGGGATCTGCGCCTTGAGAAAGGCGCTTCGCACGTGAAGAGAGGCGCCATGGCATGTGCGCACCATGTAACTATTAGGCGTTTCTGTGGTGAGTGAGACTTGCGCTTTGGCAAGCGTAACTTGGGCTACGCTTGGCCAAATTGTGCGCAGTTTAGTGCGTTGGAAATCTCATGACTAGCCCTATAGATGTTGTGATCATTTCTATGTTAAAAAACTAATGCAAAATGCCGTTATTCCCTTCGCAAACTGGCTGTAGCTACATTCCTGCTCACATAGCGTGAGGGGACCACAAAGCTCAGGCTCAGTGTCAGATTCGCCCAAAACAGAAGACGTGAACCACCAAGAGACGATCAGACAAACGTCAGGACCGCACCGCGCAGATTCCTCTTGACAGGTTTGAACCTCCTGCTGTCCATATTCATCCATGAAAATTTTGTTGAGTATTTCCTCATTTTTGCAACAGAATCCGTGGTCTCAAGCTTCACTCAAACCATTGACATCAATGACTATTACCTTATTTACCTCAACACCAAATTTGACCTCCTTGTAAACCAGTTCAACCTCTTTGTGTATAGCTTAATATGGTTAGTGAATTTCCTTGATGTCTTCCATATGATTCGAGATAGGTTTTATGTTCAACCACAGTAATCCAACACTCGTAGGTTGTTGACAATGTTCCACCAAATGTACAAAACCACATCTGATACATCTTCTCTGCCTTCACTATTACGTCACCGACGTACCTTTAGGCACCGTGGTTAGCCTAGATGGCTAAGGATTTTTTCCAATCTGCCAAATTTGCAACTGAGTTTTGGGATTTGATTCCAACATACAGATGGCAAGGACGGCTCAATCTTAGGCGGGGGAAGTGTAGTGTGCAACCGGCATCACGTAGATTGAGCAGGAGTTCCTGGTCTGTGGGCGGTTAGAAGGGATGACTTGAGGGTCAAAGACCTCAACAACTGCCATTTGACCTAGTCAACCAAGGATTTTGTCCAATTTGTTACACATTCATTCACTTTTTTATTTCCAACTTATCGTTTTATATGTTCTACTTTTTTTTGGCATCTAGATTTTTTCTAAGGCTGGACTTGTAGAATGCCCCCAGCATGCACCACATTCCAGAGAAATGCCACATGTTTGTAGTTTAAATGAACCGTGTCCCGGTTTGAAAACTTAATGATGGGATGCCGTGACTTTGTAGATTAATGACATAAAACCATCACTTGAGTGAATTTTGGAAAATCTTGAAAGATATGTTGCATATGTCTCCAGTATTCACTTGTGGACAAGCACTTGTTACAAAAGGACATGGAACGGAACCTTTTTTTTTCTAGCTTGGACGTGCGACGTGCTGGGAAACCCAATGAAAAGCTGCCATGACTCTTTATATTAATGGCATAATGTCATCACCTGAATTTTATGGAATGTTAAACATATGTGAAATATGCCTCCAGTGTTCAACCGTGGAAAAGCACCTATTAAGGAAGGAAATGGAATGCATTGTTCTTTTTAGCCAGCCTATTTGTGCAAATAAATGAAGCATCAAATTTTGAGGCCAATATTTGTGAAATCATACTCACCCCTTGGACATGCTGATGAAACACGTTTGAACATTAATTTAAGATACTCATGTTTGGTACTTGGAAAGACCACTGACAAAAACATAGCTGTCGATGAGATTAAGATTAATAGACCATGAAATTGTCAACAAGTTGAATAATTTCCCCAGTATGACGAAGACTGCTACTAACCAGGATCAGATTACACTTTTTTTTCAAAATGGGAGCATTCTTCTTGTAATCTACAGACCCGTGGCATCCTCTCACTAAATTTTCAAACCGGGGGTTTCTCACTTAAACCTGAAACTCCGGGTATTCCTCATTTAATCCATAAAACAGGGAGCATGTAACCAATTAAACCCCTTTCCTAGTGCTCCTTCAACGGGACAGTCTGAAAATGGGGTTTTCTACTTCTTTCCAGTGTTCAAGACCCGAGGATCGTCGGAGTTCAGAACTTCAAACAAGCACAATTTGAAGTTTCGAACTTCGAATGCGGTAATGCGTAACCTGCTCCACGCAAAGGTGTGGAGTGGATAACGAATAGTCATGCAATTTTCCCTCTCCATCTCCCACGCTTGTTTGGGCTGTAGAGGAGATGGGCAGGGAAGGTCGAGTCATTCGTAAAGCATTCCATTTTTTTACTGAAGGTCTTTCATTTATCATGGCTACACCCGAATTGAAACATCATCATACGAGCAACGATTTGGAAAAAAGTTGACGTCCGCGATGAATTTCAGAGGTGTCTTGCTCAAAACGACCATAATGTTTATGGAACATATGGTAGAGAGGATACATGATATTCTGAATGAATGTATCCATCAATACGGTAAACGCCGTCAATCAACGTGATCAGTGGTTGTGTTGGACTTGCAGAAAAGCGAGGCACAACTTATGCCATTGTCGGAAACAGTAGCCACATATCAAAAGGGGGGAGAAATTACCGTATCGCCTGAAGCTGCCGATAGCATCGAGGCTGCCGAGAGCAACAAAGGCGCTAAAAACAGCCATGGGGGAATTTCTCGCAAGAACGAGCCGGTCGACATTGCCGCGAAGGCAATTCACAATTACCGCCGAAGGCTTGCTGAGTTGGCTGCCGAGGCGGCGGACCGACTCAATATCACCACCGATAGCAGAGGTGCGGCACCACCCCGAGGAGGGGAGGCGGACCCCCCCTTCCTACGATGGGGCCGCCATGGGGCAGACCAGCGCCCACTCGAGCGCCGTCACTGACGACAGCCTCTTCCAAAATGTTGGACTCATTGGAGGCATGTACGCGAATTGTACCCTCTTGTAGTGGATAGAGGTGCACGGACAACGCGAGGCCCTGGAGGCTACCACCGATGCTCTGAAGACATCAGAGCTACAGTTTGCATTCAGCAACCTGCTGGCCCACGTCGGGCAGAACATCGTGGACCTCGACCATGATCACCAGCTGTAGCGCCAGGCCGCTCAGGAGGCACATCGTTGATGCGAAGACCTCGACAAGCCGTTGCAGAGCGTGGTCTAGATACGGATGCAGCAGCTATCCCAGCGTGTTGCACGTGCTGATGCCAATGCCGATGGAAGCGACGACTTGCCTACCTCGATGACTTTGGGACTGGTCATGAACATGTCCTTCCTCCACAGTATGGAGATCTTCTGGAAGGCCGTGAAACAAACCGATTGGCTGAATCGCATGGAGCACGTTCTACATATCCACAAGGCTCCAATTATTCGCTCTAGTAATCTTACCACAATACGGCTTGAAGACAAGCTCTTCAAGTATGTGATCAAGGAGTAGGGTAAGCAGCATCCGCACCTCAAGTCGAAGCCCATGCCGTGGAAGGCCTTCTGTGCGATCATGCGTAAGAAGTACACCCAGCATGAGGAGGCGCATCGCACCTTCCACAAGATCAAGGACTTCAGGCAGCTGGTTAGTTCGTTTGAAGCCTACTTGAGCGAGTTCACTGCACTCGTGGAGGAAGCTGGAAACTTCACCAAGGGCAATGGGACTCAAACCTTCAAGTACGTAGAGTGTATGCTGCTAGAGTACTTGCGTGACGGTCTTGCCACCAAGAATCTGAAGGACAAGACCACCACAACGGCAACCAGCCAGGCTTGGACAAGCTAGAGTGCGTTACGGGACTACATGAGTGAAGTGTATTCGGCGAACCCGAAGTACTACTTGGACGCACGACAGAATGCCCGTGCACAGCAAGTACGACATGGACGCTGTGGAGGCTTGAGGAGCAGCCGGGCAACTAGGTGAGGCCAAGGGCAAGCAGCCTACAAACCCCCCAGTGAAGAAGACTGGCGGGCACAAGAATCCAAACCACAAGTGCAGCCGTGACAATGACGAGCTACAGGTGGTACGTGAGCATTGGAACATAGCATTCTACGACAGACTCTGCCACAACTGTATGCAACGTGGCCTCTTTCGGACTCAGTGCCTTGAGGCTGCTGGTGGTGGACAAGAGGCCACAGCTTTAGCCGCTGCAGTAGCACCTCGTGGGGAGGATGGAGTAGGAGACCGTGGACAGGGCCATGGGCGGGTTTGTGGTCGCGGCAATGGGCCCGGCCGTGGTAACGGACAGGGCCGTGGGACGGGTTTTCCCCACCCGTGAGTGACGTTAGTGGGGACCACTAAGGGGTGAAACTGGATCACAAGAGTGGGTTCATGTTTTGAGACAAAGATGTTAAGAAATTTGTTTTTTGAAGGGTTCAAACTTCTCTATTGTTTTCTCCTCTCTTGTTGAACCTCATTCTACACTTGCTCGCCGTGATTTCCCACTAAACCTTGTATCTTTGGACCAGATACGTAATCGGACATGCATAGTGGTAGCGACACCAACCACTGTGTAATAGTTGTGTGATATAGTGATTGAAGCAAACACATGGAACACTATCACTTTCGAGTGTTATGCTTTAGGCTTACAAATGCCCCGGTAACCTTCCAAGGACAAATGAACCGAATGTTTGCCAAACAACTCGGTCAGTTTGTCTTTGTTTACCTAGACAACATCCTCGTTTTTTCCAAATCCATGGAAGAGCACATAGAATATCTGCGCAAAGTCCTCATAATCCTTCAAGAATAGAAGTTGTACGTGAAAGTGAGCAAGTCCAAGTTTGCACAATATGAGCTCAAATACCTTGGACACATTGTTGGCAAGGACGGTATTTGTTTCGACCCACAAGAGGTCCAAGCCGTGGTGGACTGGCCACGCCCGGAAAATGTTGGAGAGATTCGGTCTTGTAAACTGCTTTGACGGTTTATGCAAGGGTATTCGACCTTGGTAGCACCGCTAACCAGGCTCACACGAAAAGACATGCGTTGGGAATGGACATCTGATTGTAAGAACGCCTTTCTCAAAGTCAAAGAGCTTTGACCCACAGCACCCTTCCTAGCTCTTCCGGATACATTGCAACCATAGGAGGTTTGATGTGATGCATTGGTAGTAGAACTTGGAGCCATCCTCATATAGAACGGTCATCCAGTGGCGTATGAGAGTTGGAAGCTCATCCCCACATAAATGCGGTACACGACTGGGGACCAAGAGTTCCTTGTGGTAGTACATGCTTTCAAGATGTGGCGTTGCTACCTTGAGGGTACTGAAGGGGGTGTGATGATCGTGACCGGCCATAACCCATTGGTGTTTTTTCCAAACCCAACCTAACCTATCAAGACGATAGGCTCGTTCGAGAAAACACCTGAGCCGATTCTTGTTCACATGGGAAAATCAGCTAGGATGCATCACTCTCGCTGATCTACTAAGCCAACATCCTCTGGGAAATAAAGCAACCACCGAGGTTGATGGGTGTTTTATGACCATTGCGACAACAACCGTGCAAACACCAGAGCCCCCTGCACCTCTTCGGCAACCACCTTGAGATATTGTCCACTACGACGGTTTTTTTGACAAAATCCACATGGGATACTGTGTAGATTCTTGGTTTCAAGGCTCTCAAAATCTAGACAAGTACGGATTGGTGGATACCGCAAGATCTTTTGCAATAGAGAACAAGTTGGGCTAGACTTGGAAGACCTTCGAGCAAAGATTATCTCCTAGTTCCATGAGCCACCGGTCGTAGGTCATGTGGGACCTCAAAAGACCGAACAAGCACTCTCGGACTACTATTGGTGGCCAGGATGGAGTGTCCAAATGTGTAAGCATTGCATGGCATGGGACCCATGCCTTTGGAATAAGGCTAGTGACAAAAAGCCTACTGGACTCCTCCAACAGCTTCCTACTCCGGGGACTCCATGGGAGTGCATTAGCATGGACTTCATTACTGGTCTTCCAGACACAGCCCGTGGCCACAATGTAGTATTAGTGGTTGTGGATCTTCTGATCAAGATGACACACTTCATTCCTACAACCACTTGTGTGAATGCGGAGGAGACCTCTCGTCTCTTTTTTTAGGGTGTCTTGAAGTTCAAGCAAAAGATACACAACTACTTTGGCAGCAAGTCACAAATTGCGACAGCGTTTCATTCTCAAATAAACAGACATATAGAGCGCATGAATCACACTCTAAAGCAGCTGCTCCACATGTATGTGGACCCTGCCATGAATGATTGGGATGAATTCCTAGAAACGGCAGAGTCTGTGGTGAACAACTCAGTGAATGAGTCCACAACGTTAGTACCGTTTGAATAGTGGTCAGCATCCATTGGTACCCTCTTCAATGGTGAGGAGTAGGAGTGCAGGAGCACAGGTTCTTTTTTCTCAAGCCTTTGCCAAGCGCATTGTTACAGGAGGCAAAGGGTCACCTTCAAGCAGCTTGGCAACGACAAAAGGAATATGCAGACAAAAGTCACCATGACGTCTCATTTAACATTGGTGACAAAAAGGTGCTTAGCTCTAAGAACTTTCGGTTGAAGTCGCCAGGGGTGCAATAACTTCTACCGAAGTGGATTGGGTCGTTTTCCATTGTGGCACACATCAGGCCGGTGGCAAACAGATTGCTGCTTCCGCCGAGTATGAAGATACATGACGTGTTTCATGTGAACCTTCTAGCTCCATACAGGGTAGGCGGAACCGTTAAGCCACCACCAGCAATCCTTACTACCGACGGCCAACACGAGATCCTTTGCCTACTCTGGCATCAAGAGCATAATCTTTGGCCGTGCGTTGTTAGGGAGCACCTCCTTCATTGCGCCGGTTGTAGACATGAACATAGCTCATGGGAGACCAAATCTGGATTGCCAACAGGGGTGGTCAACAATTACTGGAGCGAGCTTGCAGCTCGCACAGATCGACACGTGGCAGGAGGTACCACGTGAATGCGGAAAAAGTGAACAATATTCCCGTGGGGCAACATTCACGGACAACGACCATAGGAGGTTGGGGACGCTCAACATGGTTGTCGCGGGGATGGTCCAGCCTACAAGGGGGAGACTGTTGACATGGTGTGCCCCTTGCCATGAGTGACCGGTGATCGTACTCCCTGGTTCGACCACCGAGGAGTGGTCGAACACCTGATCTGATTTAGATTTGGATTCCTTGGATTTTTCCATACAGGATCAAGCTTTGAATCGCTCGATTTGAGTGAGTATTCAGAAAGTTAGTCTAGCCCAAAAATCGGGTGTTGGGCGTGTGGAATCTGGAACCCGCCATAGGTGGCGGGATAATCCACCGCCAGTGATCCTAGTTCATCTCCAATGAGCTCCAAAGGCACATGGGCCATGAAGGAATGATTGTGGATGGTCCCCTGGACCAAGACATGCCCCTCCCCACGTTGGGATGACAGGAAGGGTGCTTCGACAGGCCACCATCGAAGCGCCTCCCGTCACTCCCATTCGTGGGCATGGTGGGCGGCTCGGCTCCACCAAGGGTTACTTCGACGGCCGTAGCAGGGGCTCTACTACTCCGATTTGGGCATGCTTGGATGCGTTGGAAAGCTAAGATCACACGCTATAAGAATCTGATGTAATCTCACTATGCTAAATAACAAAAACGTGTTTTTGATTCAGATCTACTGAATGCGACGTGTTCTGCCCACTCACATCCGTGATCCTTGTGCTCCACACTCTTCACCATTGGTGTCCATTGGCTGCCCAAACCTTGGTAGTGTGAACCACTGAGAGCTAGGCATCCTTGAGGGTGCCTCCACACCCACTAGAGCCAACAAAGGGTTATGGGCCCATGTGCCTAGAAGGACCCTAGCTCATCATCCTTCACGCTACCGCCGCGCGCCATGGCAACGACCGAGCAAGAGAGCATCGACGTCGTCTCCAAGTTTGATGGAAACGGCTTCCCCTTGTGGAGGTGGCAGTTTGAGGTCTACCTTGATGACAAGGGTGTGCTTGAGCTGGTTAACAGTGAAGAGACCGCGCCTCCGGATACCACTACGCTGGAGGATGTGGACAAGTTCAAGAAGCGCAACAAGAAGGCGCTTGCATTGTTGGTGTTAGCGCTTGCTCCGCCGCAGCGTGCACTGATTCAAGGATGCACGGAGGCCGCGGAGGCCTGGAAGAAACTCTGTACCATCTACCAGTCCACCAACCTTGCTAACCAGCTCTTTGTCTTCAAGAGGCTCGTCACCCTCCGAGCCAACGAAGGTGACGACATCATGGAGATCCTACAGCAGATTGAGTCCCTTACTGCCGAGTACGTAGCCACTGGATGAAAGGTCGACCCTCAGCTACAAGCTATGATCCTCCTTCTGGCCTTGCTGGACAGTTGGAGTCCCATGATCACCATCGTAGGCGGCTGGTCCGACGATGAGCTGAATTACCCTAAGGTGGCTGAGTACGTCCGCAACGAATGGATGCGGTGTGGTGGGAGAGAGAGCGGGGCAACATCAAGTTCCGCCTATGCCGTCCGTCCTCAAGGTGGAGGGGGAGGCAAGAAGGGGAAGGGTGCTAACCAGGGCACCAAGAGAGGTGACAGCAAGGGGGAGTGCTACAATTGTGGCAAACAGGGCCACTATACACGTGACTGCCCCAACAAGACGTCAGACCAGCCTGGGAAGGGCGGGAAGAAGAACACCCAAGCCATGATGGCTAGGGAGTCTACCGACTTGACAGATCCGGAAGTCACTGTGATCGACTCCGGATCAGGCTGCCACACACAATGCAACCGGGCAGCATTCGTCACCTACGGCGCCACCGAGCGGCGCATGACAGTGGCCAACGGCAAAACGGAGTTGGTCGCGGGCGAAGGCAATGTACACATCGAGTCGGTGGTGAACGGGAAAGTCATTCCGTGCACCATCTACGACGTGCTCCACATGCCCAACTTTAGGACAAACCTGCTGTCAGTGAGCCGCCTTACGGACAAGGGGCTCAAGGTACTCTTCAACAAGAAGGAGGCCATCATCCGGAAGGAGGGGGATGGCGAGGTAATTGCGCGTGGCAAGAGGGAGGAGGACTTGTACCTTCTTCGCACCAAGGTCCTTGCCGATGCGGTAAGGACTGATGCCTTCAACCTCGTGACAAAGGATGAAGGAAATCTGGACCTATGGCACCGCCGCCTAGGTCACATCGCTCCCTCAACTGTGAGGGACATGGTAAAGAAAGAAGTGGTGCGGGGTCTTGAGGTCAAGGGCCTCGATGAAGCCAAGAATGCCGTGTGCGAGCCATGCGTGGTGGGCAAGGCGACACGGCAGCCGTTTGATGGCAAAGGGATGCGTGCATCAGCGAAGCAGGAGGTGGTCCACACTGACATGTGTGGACCATTCGAGAGCTCCATCGGGGGTGCTCGCTACTTCGTCACCTTCATCGACAACCACAGCCGCAAGCTCTACCTCTACATCATCAAGAGGAAGAGCGATGTCTTGTCATGCATGCAGGAATTTGTGGCGGCTGTGGAGCGACAAACAAAATTGAAGGTGAAGGCGTTCCGGAGCGACAACGGTGGCGAGTACAAGGGCAGCTCGGCATGGATGAAGAGCAAGGGGATCGCGTGGCAGAAAACTACGCCACACTTCCCGCAGCAGAACGGCGTCACTGAGAGGGCAAACCGCACCATCCTCAACATGATCCGGTCCATGTTGAGCGATGCTGGCCTCGGGCAGTAGTACTGGGGCGAGACGGCACGGACAACGGCATACATCATGAACCTGACGCCGACAAAGCCGCTAAAGGACGCGGAGTCCAAGGTGTGGAAGACGCCACAAGAAGTGTGGAGCGGGAGGAAGCCAACTGTGGCACACCTCCGCACTTTTGGCTATGTTGCACATGCTGTTGTGCAGGCACAGGAGGGGCGGGGCAAGTTGGACCCGCGGACTCGCCGGTGCATCTTCGTCGGGTACAAGAGCAGAAGCAAAGCGTACCGGCTCTTCGACCCGCGGAGGCAGCAGATCGTGAAGAGTCACAACGTCACGTTCGACGAGGACAGCCGTTGGACGGACAAGGATGTGGGTCTCTCCAAGCGTGGGGAGTGGCTGCCACTCCTCGAGGGGGAGACGCCGGAGGACGCAAAAGAGGGCGACGTCCAAGCGGCTCCAACCGGCGACAACCATCCGGGGGATGGGGGAGCGGCTGATTTGCATTCAGCCGAGTCGGACGATGAGTTCAAAGCGCCGGCAGCAGTGGAGCTGAACCAGGAGGCGGGGAGTGAGCCCGTATCTCCACGGTCCCAGAGAGAGAGGGAGCAGGCCAGCGGTGCAAGTGGCGTTGCAAGAGGGCAACAGCAGTAGCAGCAGCAGCCTCAACAGCAGCAGCCCCGGAGAAGCGGACGCGCAAGGAGGACAGCAAAACAGTACGATGCCGCGCAGGGCACCTGGACTGGGTTTTCTCGAGCGTTCTTTGCGCAAGAGGAACCTGAGACCATCAAGGAGGCATTGTAGCAGAAGGATGGTGCTGAATGGGAGGGAGCCATAAAATCTGAGCTCGCCTCCCACGAAGAGAACGGTACTTGGCAGCTGGTTGATAGGCCAGAGGGCGCGAAAATCATCGGCTCCAAGTGGATCTTCAAGAAGAAGCTCACCAAGGAGGGGAAGGTGGAGCGATACAAGGCGTGGCTGGTCGCGAAGGGGTACGCCCAACGAAAAGGAGAACACTACGACGAAACCTTCGCGCCGGTGGCAAAGTTCGCCTCCATTCGCTCCATCCTCTCGGTGGCGGCGGCGCTCGACTACGATGTCCACCAAATGGATGTAAAAACCGCATTCCTCAACGGCGACCTGGACAAGGAGGTCTACATGGAGGTGCCGGAAGGGGTGGACTCGCCGCCGGGGAAGGTGTGCCGGCTTCGCAAGGCGCTCTATGGGCTCAAGCAAGCGCCACTCATGTGGTACCTGAAAATGGACGGCTTCATGGCCGAGCTTGGCTTCAAGCGCTGCGAGGCGGATCAAAGCGTGTACGTGCGAAAGCAGCCGGGGTTGCACCAGATCGTGGTCCTCTACGTGGATGACCTCATCCTCGTGTCATCGGACATGGAGGAGTTGGTGAACCTGAAGCGGCAGCTGGGCGGTCGGTTCAAAATGACCGACATGGGCGAGCTCGAGTACTACCTCGNGGGGTGGACGCGCCGCCGGGGAAGGTGTGCCGGCTTCGCAAGGCGCTCTACGGGCTCAAGCAAGCGCCACTCATGTGGTACCTGAAAATGGACGGCTTCATGGCCGAGCTTGGCTTCAAGCGCTGCGAGGCGGATCAAAGCGTGTACGTGCGAAAGCAGCCGGGGTTGCACCAGATCGTGGTCCTCTACGTGGATGACCTCATCCTCGTGTCATCGGACATGGAGGAGTTAGTGAACCTGAAGCGGCAGCTAGGCGGTCGGTTCAAAATGACCGACATGGGCGAGCTCGAGTACTCCCTCGGCATCGCCATCAAGAGGGACCGCAAAACACGCACACTTGATATGGGGCAAGCAAAGTACGTGCAAGAGGTGCTCCGCCGCTAGAACATGGAGGAGTGTAATTCCATCGGCACACCCATGACCACCACATGTGAGTTGAGCTCGAGCGTGGGCCCGAGCACGGACGAGGAGAAGGAGGAAATGGCAGGTGTGCCATACCAGTCCGCGGTGGGGAGCATCATGTACGCCATGGTGGCGACACGGCCCAACCTGGCCTTCGCGGAGGGCCAAGTGAGCCGCTACGTTGCTGACCCCGGGCCGTTGCATTTGCAAGCGGTGAAGCGGATCCTCTGCTATCTCAAGGTGACAAAACAGTCACAGCTCGTGTTTGGAGGGGGAGGGCGTGATGACTCCCTTGAGTTGGTCGGCTACTCGGATGCCGACTGGGCTGGTGATGTGGATGACAGAAAATCAACTTCGGGGTACGTTTTTGTGCTTGGTGGTGCAGCAGTTTCATGGGCAAGCAGGAAGCAGGACTGTGTTGCAGTGTCCAACACCGAAGCGGAGTACATCGCGCTCGCGGAAGCCGCAAAGGAGGCGGTGTGGCTGAGGCGGCTTCTAAAGGAGATCGGCTTGCCACAAAGGAAGCCGACGGTACTCAATGTTGACAACATGAGTGCCATCGGCCTCACTCAGAACCCAGTGCTGCACAGGAGGACCAAGCACATCGAGATCCGTCATCACTACGCGCGGGACTTGGTGGCGAAGGGAGATGCGGCTATTGTGCATTGTGGCACTAAGCGCATGCTCGCCGATGCCATGACCAAGGCACAGCCCAAGGACAGGCATGACGTGAGCTGCATGGAGCTCGGTCTGCGCTGTGAAGTTTAGAATGCTACAGGTTCTAAGGACAGGGCATCAAGGCTGCGGTGCAAGGGGGAGATTGTTGACATGGTGTGCCCCTTGCCATGAGTGACCGTTGATCGTACTCCCTGATTAGACCACTGAGGAGTGATCAAACACCTGATCTGACTTTAGATTTGGATTTTTTGGATTTTTCCATGCAGGATTGAGCTTTGAATTGCTCGATTTGAGTGAGTATTCAGAAAGTTAGTCTAGCCCAAAAATCGGGTGTTGGACGTGTGGAATCTGGAACCCGCCATAGGTGGCGGGATAATCCACCGCTAGTGATCCTAGTTCATCTCCAAAGGCCCATGGCCATGAAGGAATGAATTTGGATGGTCCCCTGGACCAAGGCATGCCCCTCCCCACGTTGGGATGACAGGAAGGGCGCTTCGACAGGCCACCGTCGAAGCGCCTCCCGTCACTCCCGTTCGTGGGCATGGTGGGCGGCTCGGCTCCACCAAGGGTTACTTCGACGGCCGTAGCAGGGGCTCTACTGCTCCGATTTGGGCATGCTTGGATGCGTTGGAAAGCTAAGATCACAGGCTATAAGAATATGATGTAATCTCACTACGCTAAATAACTAAAACGTGTTTTTATTCAGATCTACTGAATGCGACGTGCTCTGCCCACTCACATCCGTGATCCTTGTGCTCCACACTCTTCACCATTGGTGTCCATTGGCTGCCCAAACCTTGGTAGCATGAACCACTGAGATCTAGGCATCCTTGAGGGTGCCTCCACACCCACTAGAGCCAACAAAGACCACTAGCCGTGCTGATCGACAAGGTGCAGCTTAGGTCCAAGTGCTATGCACGTGTTCATGTTTAGCTGGTGATTGAGTTTATTGGTTTTCTCTCACAATGTTGATGGCTCACTATTTGTCAATCCTGCTCGTTGTTCATGAACCGAGACGGTTCATAACAAGTGGGGAGGAATGTAGCGGGAGGGCCAGTTCGACCCTCCCTCCTTGCTGAAGCGAGGGGTGGTTGCGCACCACCCCTTGCGTCAGAAAGGGCTGGCTGACGACCAGCACTTCATTGGCTGCCGGCCAGCTAGCTGCCGGCCGGCTGGACAGTCGGCGACCGGCCACTAGCCGGCTAGCCGCCAGCAGTTGATCACGGCCTCAGCCCAATCGGCGGCTGATTGGCTGTGAGGGCCTCGAGGGCGAGGCCTCGTGGCCTCGTGCCCTCACCCCCACTCGCCCTCCTTGTAAGCGCAAAAGCAAGGATGAGGAATAGGGGGAGTGAGGGTGAGAGCAAAGAGCAAGGAGCACACAAGAAAAGTCAGCGTAAAATCATCGATCATGCCGCGTACGCGACCATTCCGCACCGACACGTCAGAAAAAAACATTGAGTTTGTTTAGGACAAACTACAAGTTTTGACACCAAAAAACCCATGCAAAATCACGAGTTCAGGGTAATTCCCCCCTCGTTTCAGACCCGGAACGAGGGGGTGAGGTTAAAACAGAAATGGGCCTTTGGAGACTTGAATTATTTGTGTCTTCTACATGGATCGTTGATGAAGATTACCCCCTGAGTGATGCGGAGGGGAAAACCCCTTGAGCAAGCTCTGGACACCATTTTGCTTACTCCAACGATGACCTAGAGAGCTAGAGACATAGCCGTTACATTGCCACAACAAATCACTTCAGGTAGGAAGTCTACATGCTTCTACAACATGTTGACATCCACCAAAGAGACATTGCCACGTGAAACATGCTCACGTACAAAGTGATGCTCAATATTGATGTACTTTATTTGCATGTGACGTATGCTATCATGATCTACTATGATGCGCGTGCTCTCATCGTCGCAGCTGATGGTGATGCAATGGATAGACTGGCACAACTACTGCATGAGGTGGTACAACCAGATACTCTCACAGACCCTAGCCCCCAATGCAACATACTCAGCCTTTGTCAAGCTTCGTGTAATGTAATCCTGCTTGCCACTCTTTCATTAGATAGATGTACCTACGACAAGAAAGATGTAGCTAGACTAGTTGCATGCATCGTGATCATGGACCCAATCGCTGTCATTACACCGGTCAAGAACAGCGGATGGATGCGTGCAAATGTATAGGCCCAGATGTGGGGTATTCAGGACAAACTTCAGTATGCGCCGAGCAGCCTCCAAATGTAGTTGACTCAGATGCAATGAGAAAAATGAATTAAGTTCACAATAAAGACCATCTGTGTACGCTGTGGTCTTGAGGAACATCAAGAAGCTACTTTGAGCCCAAAACATGTATCAATACCAAAAAGAAAAGGATGCAAAGGTATGTCCTAACATCGAGAGGCTCTCCTAGAAAATCTCGGTCTATTGTCGTGAGAAGCCTCTTCCTATTACGTGTCATAGGCGTAGATACAGAAGGGATTGTGGCCAACAGGTCAGTACAACACTCCTCCAGTGTCTAAACATAACCAGCTTGATGCACATGCAGCATGTGACGTTAGCGGTCACGCTCAATCTCCATGCACAAGATGACACGAGCTGGACCAAGATCCTTCATTCTGTACATAGAGTGGAGGAGATCCTTCACAACCTCGACAGCCTTAGGGTCGGGGGACGCAATCAATATGTCATACACATAGACCAGGACAGTGACAAAGGGTGCAGAGGGGACACTCACGAATAACACTGGGTCCACTATGCTATGGTGATACCTGTCCCACTCTGAGGTAGCGGAGATCTCAAGATTCCAACAACATGGGGATTACGTCAAGCCATACAAAGCCTTTCGGGGATGCCAGAATCTGTCAGTGCCGACTTCGAACCTTGGAGACTGGACAAGATAGATCTCTTCCTCTAGATCATCATATAAGAAAGCATTGTTTACATCCTTTTGGTGGAGCTCCCAATCATGCTGCGCCACCTGACTTAGCAAGGGCTTTACCATGGTGTACTTGCCCACAAAAGCAAAAGTGGCATCAAAGTCCATAGTAGGCAATTGGGAGAATCCCTTGGCCATGACACGGGCCTTGTACCGTTCCACTGAGCCATTGGGCCTCTTTTTCACTTAAAGCACCCAACCGGCTGAGATGGCCTTATGACCAGGAGAGAGCTTCACTTTCTCATGAACCCAATGCTCCTCGATGCAGCGAGTTCCTCGTGCATAGCTTGCTCCCAAAGAGTTGCATCTACAGTGGAGTGTGCTCGTTGCATTGTATTTAGTTCAGTGTCCTACTGCCACTCGCAATGAGTTCGGCGGAGACTGAGGGATGTGTTAGAGGTCGGATTGACCCAACTACTACAATGGCACCTTGGAATTCATTAGTAATTGCCTTGTATCCAAGTGTGGTATTTGCCTATACCACAGCCGCCACCAAGCCAAGAACATTCAGACCACAGAGAGGAGTGGGCTCTGTAGGGTTAACGACACCACCGTGAACTAGACTGACTGACTGCACGGGCCCAAAGTGGCCAGCCGCGGCTGTATGACTGACAAGAGAGACAAACTGACATGCAGAATGCAAAGGTCTCAGACGACCACATGTCATGAAATCAAATGGCGATCAGTTTGAGGGCTACAAGGATGCGACTAGGTCTGCTGCCGATGGAATCACAACCAGAGATGCAGGCAACAATGCAACAGGAGATGACACAAATGTGTTAGGGGATGATGTAGGTGATGCCGACACGACAGGGGATGATGTAGGTGTTGATGTAGATGCAATGGGAGATGAGCCAGGTGTTGACATAGACATGTCAAGAGATGACGAAGTCATTGATATAGGCAGAACAAGAGAGAACATAGGCAACAACATAGATGCGGGTGATGCAGGTGACTCTGGTGACGATGCAGCTGCGATAGGAGATGATGCTGGCAACAATGCAGAAGCGACAGAAGGTGACACCGGCGACAATGAAGAGGCAACAAGAGATGATGTAGATGACAATGCAATGGGATACGGAGCAAAGTCACTACTGAAAGGGAAATCCGAATGTGCTACCTTTTTCTGGACAAGAGGAAGGTGTAAGAAACAGAAGAGAACACGCAATGTCGTGTGAGAGGGTACTCTAAAAGAAGCGAGTATCGCGAGACTCAACAACCCAACCACGCTCAGGGTCCCAAAAGTGCCAGACCTTGGATTGAGAGGAAACACCAAGGAAAGGACAGAGGCAACCTCAAGGAGAAAGCTTGCCATCATGTTGGTTCGTAGGGAGCCAAATACCAGCACTATTGTCCCAGAGACGACCGAGGAAAACGTCATCACGACAATCATGGACTTGTGCATGGACAAGGGCAAGGGGGTACAGCGCGTAAGAGTTAGACAAAGGTAAGGAAGGGTAATGCAGCTTGCCTTGTGCGCAATCAAGATAGGCAGTAGTGCATGGCACAGGGAATCTTCCAGGGTCAACACCAACAGCATGCTGATGAGGCAAGAGGCTATGCACGATGGCTCTATACACGTGACACAAGAGAGGGAGCAACATGCACATGAGTCACAACAGTGGTCGCGGGAGATGGTGCAAACAAGTGTACACGATATAATTCGCCACAATACAGACCACGGAGAACATGATGGCCAGATAACTCCAATGACATAGTGTTAACATCACAAGATGAGACAAAGTCCACACCCTGATTATCCAATGTAGTGAAAGATAGCAAGCTGACCTTCAGCACTGGGAAGTAGAGGACATCGGGCATGAAAACGTCACCCGACGGACCAACAAAAAAGACAACATCAACGCCCTTAATTGGAAACATCTGCCCACTACCAATGGATATGAAGCGTACATCACCGACAAGTCCCAACGTGAAAAACGCAGCACAAGATAACATCATGTGATGAGTGGCTATAGAATCAATGATCCAGAAGCCACTTGATACATGAGACAAAGCGGTCACATGACACTACACTACACTGCAAACAAGGGTAGGAGAGGACGTACTACGACCAAAATTTATAGCAAGGAGACAAGGAATGGAAAGGACGCATACCCACAATTGGATGCTTCCCAAAGGGCTCCATCCAACAAACAACGGTGACCTCCAGACTCCACAGTCAAACTCACACCAGAGGGGACAACCGGAGGACGAGAATGGGAAGGATTGTGGAGGCCAAAGCAGACGTATCCAGACCATGCGATAGCTCAGGAAAGGACTGAAATTGTGGCGTAAAGAAGGATGGAGTTGCAGGCTAGAGCCATGATGGAGGGGTGTAGGAGGAAGAAGGCGGCCCATACACCATAGGATAGTGTGGTGGCGGAAGCCAACACCATCCCGGGTGGGACACCGCCACTACTGGGGAATTCAACGCAAGTGTTGGAACAACTGGCATCATGACAACGGTGCTCTCCCATGTGCAAGGATCTTAACTGTAAGAAACAACGAATAAAAGACAAGACCTAAAATCAGTTTCTGAGAACTGGTCTCCCTGTGGCACAGGGACAAACCTCGGATGCCTGGGTCTCGACCAAGAAGCAAAAAGAGAAAGGAAAAAAATGAAAGTAAAAACTAAAACACGAAGAAAGTAAATGAAATGGTCTAGCAAAACAACAGGATACCAAGCCTATCAAAAGCGCATTTATGTTCACCCAGGACAGGTGTTAGTGCGCCAAGGAGGGGTTGGCCTTTTTCTCTTTTTCTGCTGCTTGGAGGCAAGCAAGCTCAAATCGGCTCAGAGGAGCTCGTCAATTGATGGGCTTGTCAATCGATGGGTTCGTCAGTCAGTAAGCCCGTCGACCGACAGGTACCTGCGAGGTAGCTTCTCGTTTTCTTTCATAGCTGGTTGTCATAGCTATTGCTGCTCTCGTAGACCTGCTGCTACTGTTGCCACTGGTGCCTGCACTACTGGTTCATTGCAACTACTACAGCTATGCACGTAAAAGATCTAATTCTCCGGCTACTACACCTATTGCTACTACCATGGCTGCAACTGCTCATGCAACAGCTCCACCTCTGCTATAGTTGCTGTTGCTGCTACCATTGCAGCCACTGGTGCTTCTGCTGCTTGTCAAAATGCATACCCACAACAACAGGGTCCGCTGTTGGCGTAGGCTTTGCTGGTGCCAACAGCTGTTTCGGTTGTTGGTGCCACTACTGCTACTGCTTTAGTTGTTGCTACTATTGTTGCTGTTGCTGATGTTGCTGAGATTATAGATGCTATTGCTCTCGTGTCCCAAGACGCCACCATTGTGGTTGCTGCTGCTGATGTCGTGTGGGGCTGCCAATGCAACCAGTGCTATTACTGCAGCCACTACGGCTAGCTTGGCTGCTACTGTTGGTGCAATGGTAGCCTAAGACGCTGTGACTCGTGCTTCACGTTGGCGCCTAGACGGTGACCGTGACGAAGGAAAGAAATTGTCAAAAACATTTTGGCAACATTCTGCCTCTGGCTATACCAAAAGGGCTGCATGTCGTGAGCCCTCAACTCAGGGCCTCCACGTTGCTAGGATCTATATGCCCCACCCAGCCCAGCCCAACCGGGCCCAGATGCCTCCGGTTCCATTGTTGCGTACTGTGTGATGGGAGGAAAATGTTATAACTCTCTAGAGCTATGATACCATGAGGGAATCAAGAAACCCCAAAAGTAATATTGAATAGAGAGGGTATGTTGCAGAGGACACAACAGAACAAATTGTTCTTGAAAAGGTGGAGAGACGGTGAAGATACACATGAAAAACGTAGAAGCTTAACTAGGAAACAACAGACAAGTGCATATGTCTAGTCTCATCCACGTGCGTGCAACTCGGCACGCAAGTCAAACCAACCGGTCAGAAAATAGGCTAACCCATTTGCAAGCTCCAAACCAAGAGCAAGAGGGGCTCTTCTGTTGTCTGAATGACAAACTGGAAGAAGCACCAGGTGCAAAAACAGAAACTCCACTCAACTGGTGTAATGCTTTGTGACGTTCCTGTCGACCTGTACAGCTCACTGTGACCACTCGTCCGTGTCCATGCCCGTTCACATCCTTGATGCGGACCCATGTAGCACCAGTGCATTGTTTGGTGGTGGACTACCAGTTTGGAGCTGACCGACGACCGCCCCAAAGTCCTGGACGCTGTCTGGGACCTTCTGCAGTTATTCTACAACACGTAGGAGTTTATCGGTGGACTGGTCGTAGGCTCGATCTGCATGTTTTTGCATTGTGTGCCCACCGCTTGATGCTGTATGCATGCATGTGAACAGTCGTAGCTTCCCGCTCATGATTTTTCACGTTTAGGTTCAGACAACGTAGCGTTCTGACTTGTCTATGCTGAGTTACGGAAAAAATAGTGGTTTTGGGTCGGTTTTAGGACAGACCTTGCACTGCCGCGTGCGACACCCGCCATGCGCCACGGTAGGTACTTATGCCATGGATCTGTCATTTTTCATCTCACTCTACAAGAGCTATTGAAGCATTCAAACACTTTGCCTCGTGTCTCCTAGCCAAACTCTTGCCGTTGTATGTAGGACCCGTGACTGTCATCGCCGTCTGACCAGGAACTGATGCCAAGTCAGCGGCTGCGTTCCTAGGAATCTTCCACTCATCTTCTCATGGTATCAGAGCAGCGAGACAGTTCTTGTTGAGCTGCACAGCAGAGACGGAACAGAGCAGCAGTAGTGAGTACCACTATTGCAGTTGATTCACTTGGACATGTCGACGTCACCTGACTACCGCTGATGCCACCCGCCTTCAGCACGTGAGATTGCAATAGCAGCAGCCACTGGCAGTAGCAGCAGCACGCAGCAACCACAGTAGGTGGCAGTTGCTGGTAGCTCCTGGCATTGGTGCTAGCAGCATTTGCAGCACCAACAGGCGGTAGCAATAGCAGGCGGCACCGGGCAGCAGCAACAGCAGCAAGCACCGAGCAACGAGTTGTGAACAGCGAGTAGCCAGCAGCAGCAGCAAGCAACAACGCGCAGCAGAAGCCGCATTGAGTAGCAGCAACAACAGTAGCAGCCAGTAGCAACAGCAGTAGTCCAGAGCAACAACGCAGTAGCAGCGTGCAGAAGCAGTAGCGCGCACTAGCTGCAACGCGCAGCAAGAGCAGCGCACAGTAGTGCTACTGCACAACAGCAGCGCTCGGGTGCTGCCACAGTTGCGCAAGCTGCTGGGCGGCTGCTATTGCAGGCACGTGCAAAGTAGCATCAGCAACGAATTGAAAGTTGTTGCAAAGCTTCCCCGTCGCTTCCATGCGGCTATTGCGGAGCAGCCGCCCAACAGCTGCGACGGTTGTCAAAAAAGTAAAAATCAACAAAAAGAAAAGGGAAAACGTGTCGAAGTTGGCATTTTTCTTGCTGATGTCATCAGGTCCGTGCTGACATCAGCAAACCCTTGTAGACATCAGCATTTGCCTTAGTCAAATCTTTGGGTCAGAAAGTCAATAGTTGCCAGCGTTTTAACTCCTCGAGAACTGCTGCTGGTTCTGCAATCCGGCCGGTTTGACATCCTGGTCCATACTTAGCGTTGACATGGCTCCGACCGATGACAAGGGCAAAGAACCACTAGATCTCTCTTCCTCCTCCTCCCGGGTCATGATTCCACGCTCGTAGGCTATTGAGGACCTGCGGAGACAGGATGTGTTGCATTCAGTCGGAACAGATTGACGTCGTCCGTACGCTCACTAAGCTTCTTTGTGGTCAGTCCACGGTCCCACAGCAGGTCTTCAAGGGAGTCGGCGGTGTTGTACCTTCTGCACAACAGTCGGCATCTGAACTGGAGACAGCAGCAGGATGCGATCCGCCACTACTCGATCCTTGGGATGAGGATCCTGACATGCCCGATATGGAGAATGACACACACAACAGAGAGATTCGCGTGCTTCAGGAGCATCTCTGCCAACTTCAGATGATTTCTTGTGCCCCACACACATCTTGCATCTAATCTTTACCTGATGCCCACCTCGGTGACTTCCCTCGTCCTGGTGTTTTCCCCGTCCCTCGTCCTTCTCAGCCTGTGGTTTCTCTCCTTACGCAGCGGCAACCGAAGGACTTCGAGACACCGTCCACACACTATGTCAGCAAGGATGGCTTTTACTGCAGGGAGACTCTTTTCCATGTCCGGGCTACTTCAGAGGGGATCTTGCCCTACTATCACAGTCCGTACCAAGTTACAGATCGCGCTCAGGTGCTAGCAGCGGCCAGAGCAATGCGGGGACTCCTTTACGCCATTCTGCGCGAGACTGTTGTGGACTTTTGTCCTTTCTTTGGAGATGCTGGGACAGGCGTGGGTGCTAATCCACGTTGTGGTTGAGACCTAGCTTTGTCCCTCCTTGCTGCAGAGACACAAGCTACCCGTGCAGCTCACATTCGCGCCTTCCACTCCCTTCGTCAGGGACCTGTCGAGCCCGCAGCCAATTATTGGCGGCGTGCCATGCGCATCTACATGCGCCTTGGGACCTCAAGAGGTACATAACTGTGGGCGCTTCGCACGCTCATGATCGGAGTCTGCCTCGAGCACACACATATCTTCTCGGGGAAAAACAACGCCGTGCTCGAGCCTTTCACCACCTCCCTCCAGCTTCTTCCTTGGTCATATCAGCTTTTCCTCCAGGTGACTGCTGTCAACCCGCCTGAAGCAAACGGTCTAGAAAATGGAGTACAGTGACATCCGCCAACCGCTCATAGAATTTCAGCTATGAGAAGATATCCCTCAAAGGATCGTGTTTCCACACTATTCAGCTCACAAAGCTTGTCCCTTCTGTGGCCTCTCGGTTTCCCCTTTTAGCTTGTCCCAAGTCTTTTACATCTGCCCTTGGTTGGCCAACTTATGCCTTAGTTTTCAGCACAAGTCTCAAGGGGAAGAAGTGGATGCTTAGAATGAGCAAATGAGTAGTACATATAGCAGTGGCAAGCTTGGGTGCCTTGGCTTGAGGCCGAGGCGCCCTAGCGTGATCTCTAGGGTGGTGCGCGTGCACTTTAGGTCCCTAGGTGCTCGCGCACATTAGCCTCCTTTAGGCGCGTGACCGAGCGCCCTAGGCGAGACTTGAACCCGCGATCCTGGAATTAATGTGCTTGCTCATTTAATCCAAGGAGCGGACCTGGGGGACTTGCACTACAAGCGCAGTGCATACCCGGTTTGTCCTGCGGGGGACTTGCTCCGTAGAGTAGTGCATGCCCGCCTAAATCTGCCGCTGACTGGACAAGGGGCATACCAGAAATAACAAAACTCTCCCTTGCACCTATGTCCATCTGCGACTAGAATCTTGCAGTGGCCCGAAGCCCTGCGATGTCGGCCTCCATGTGTCAGGCCGCCTCTTCAGCCCTCGTCTGCAGCGCTTACCAGTCCAATGCCCTGTGCACCAACCTTGTGCTGGTCACCATCAAGCGGCTTTGTGAGGAAGTCCGCAAGCATCTGCTTTGTCCCGACGTACTGCAGATCCACCCCGTTCTTGGCGACCAAGTTGCGTGTGTAGTGGTAGCGGATGTCGATGTGTTTAGTCTGCCTGGAGAGCACATTATTGTACGCGATGTCAATCACGCTCTTGTTGTCAATGTGCACAACAGTTGCCTCCTTCTGTGGTGCTTGCATCTCAGCAAGCAGACTGCGCAGCCACTGTGTCTCCTTGCACGCTTCTGAGAGTGCAACGTACTCCGCTTCAGCAGTGGAGATCGAGACACAGTCCTGCTTTCTGCTCGCCCAAGAGACAGCTCCACCGTTCAGGATGCACACGAATCCTGAGGTGGATGTCCTGTCGTCAAGATTGCCTCCCCAGTCTACGTCGGTGTAGCATTTGAGGCGCACAGGGTCTGTTCCTTGGAGGCCACCGTAGCACAGCCCCCAGTGCCGTGTCCTGCTAAGGTAACGGAGAATCCGCTTCATGGCCTGCCAGTGGAGTGGCCCAGGGTTGGCCACATACCGACTGGTCAGCCCCACAGCAAACGCGATGTCAGGCCATGTGCCAACCATGGCATACATGATGCTCCCTACCGCAGACTGGTAGGGGACATTCTGCATTTCACGACGCTCTGCTTCCGTGCTGGGGGAGTGAGAAGAGGTGAGTTTGGTGTTAGTGGGGAGAGGAGTATTGAGGGGTTTACAGTCTTCCATGTCGTAGCGCCGAAGCACCTCTGTAATGTACTTTGTCTGGTTAAGCTCGATGGTGCCTGCTACTCGGTTGCGGTGGATGGCGATGCCGAGGTAGCACTCGAGCTCTCCCATGTCCTTCATCTGAAACCTGTTGCTTAGCTGTTTTTTGAGGACCACAAGGGCCTTCTTGGAGGTAGAGCTCAGAATCAGATCATCCACATACAGTGCGACCAGTAGCAGCCCTTGGTCATCCGCACGCACATACACACTTGGATCGTTGTGGCAGTGCGTGAAGCCAATGGTGGCCATGAATCCATCCATCTCCTCGTACCAGATCCTTGGGGCCTGTTTCAGCCCGTAGAGCGCTTTGACCAGCCTGCAAGCTTGCCCGGGTTTGGCTTCGACCCCCTCGGGCACCTCCATGAATATCTCATTGTCCAGCTTCCCATAGAGGAAAGTCGTCTTGACGTCCATTTGGTGAATTTCCATGTCGCGTGCAGCAGCCATAGCCAGCAAGGATCGGATCGAGGTAAAGGCAGCGACAGGAGAGTAGGTCTCGTCGTACTCAGACCCTGCTCTCTTTGAGAATCCCTTTGCCACTACTCTCGCCTTGTACTTGTCGATGCTGCCGTCTTGCTTCAGCTTCACGCGCAAGACCCACTTCACGCCCACCACGTAAGCGTTGGGTGGCTTGTCCACCAGCTTCCACGTACCATTCTCCTTGATGGAGGCCAGCTTGCTCTCCATTGCCTCCTTCCACTTTGCGGCATCCGGCCGCAAGAGAGCTTCAGCGATGGTGCTTGGCTCTCCTTGTGCAAGGCACGACCAGCTCAGGCCGGTCCACTCGGCATTCCCTGCGTTGTACTTAAGCACATGCTTGCTTTGGCGCGTGCTGTGCCTTAGCGGTGTTGGTGCTAGCTGCTCATGCTGCTGCTGCTATGCTTCCCCAGATGAGGTAGCAGGAGGTGTAGAGCCACTGGCCTCCGAAGAGGCCTTGGATGTCTCCGACAAGGTGTCGGAATCCGTCTCCGCTTCAGCCTGAGTGGACGCTCTCCCTGTGTCGGCAGTTGTCACTACCTGCAGCTTTGGCGTTCCACACCAGTTAGGAGGGGGTACATCTCCCGCCTCCAGCAGCACAATCCACTCTCCCTGTTTGGGAGAGTCCTCGGGGTCGAGCAACTCTTCCTTTCCGTTTGACTCTTCCTTGAAGTCTACGTCTCGGGAGGTGAAGACTCTCCCAGCTGCCTGGNGAGGTAGCAGGAGGTGTAGAGCCACTGGCCTCCGAAGAGGCCTCGGACGTCTCCGACAAGGTGTCGGAATCCGTCTCCGCTTCAGCCTGAGTGGACGCTCTCCCTGTGTCGGCAGTTGTCACTACCTGCAGCTTTGGCGTTCCACACCAGTTAGGAGGGGGTACATCTCCCGCCTCCAGCAGCACAATCCACTCTCCCTGTTTGGGAGAGTCCTCGGGGTCGAGCAACTCTTCCTTTCCGTTTGACTCTTCCTTGAAGTCTACGTCTCGGGAGGTGAAGACTCTTCTAGCTGCCTGGTCCCACAGCCTGTACGCCTTGTGCGCGGCTTCATAGCCGACCATCACGCACTTGCGCGCACGTGCATCCAGTTTGTAGCCTCCCTGCCCGTCTTGGACCTTGGCCCAAACGGTGCAACCGAATGCTTTCAAGCCTGATGCCTCTCACTTGAAAGTGAGAGGCATCAAGCTTCTTGCCTGACCACGCCTCCTGTGGCGTCATCCGCTCCTTGCTCTGCTCCATACTCGCCCCCTTGCTGCGCAGTGCTGCAGCTAGCATGAGGTTGATGAGGTAGCAAGCGGTGCGCGCAGCTTCTGCCCAGAATCGTGGTGGCAGTTTTGAGTCAAACAACATGGTTCGTGTCATGCCCAGAATGGTCTGGTTCATGCGCTCGGCCATGCCGTTGCTCTGCGGTGTGTAGGGGGTGGTTGTTTGGTGGTCGATGCCATGCTGTTTGAGCCATGGCTTGCACCCCTCGTACTCTCCGCTGTTGTCGCTACGCAAGGCCTTGACCTTCTTTCCAGTCTGCTGCTCCACCATGGAGACAAACTCCTGCAGCTTTTCCAGCACCTCTCCCTTTTTTTTGAGGAAGTAGACGAACACTTTTCTGGAGTAGTCGTCGATGAAGGTGAGGAAGTACTTGCTGCCGCCGTTGGACGTTGTACGCATTGGGCCGCACACGTCGCTGTGGATCAGGTCGAGTATGGCCTCCGTTCTGCGACCGTCCTTGGTGAAGCATTTCTGCTTTATCTTGCCTTCTAGGCAAGCCTCACACCCCTGATTGTGCCCACCCTTGAGCACGCACCCTTCCAGCCCGCGTACCAGCTTTTGATCCTGCATGACCTGCAGGGTGCTGTCAGCCACATGCCCAAGGCGTCTGTGCCACACTGAAGCAGTTGCTGCTCCCGCGTCTTTGGTTGCCACAGCAGGCAACTTGGATGGTGCTTTGGCTTTCACCGGTGGTGCATTGTCCGCTACTACCTCTGCCACCGCAGAGTGCCCCTCGTCAGTGCTCTCAGTCTGCAGCACGTAGAGCCCGTCGGTTCTTGGCACCTGGGCGATCAGGTCTGATGTGGCATAGGAGACGGTGACGTCCTTGTTGTTGAGGATCACCGCCTCCTTCTGGGTGAATATCACCGTCATCTCGTGATCGGTGATCCGAGAAACAGACAGGAGGTTCGCGGCGAATGTGGGCATGTAGACCACATTTTGAAGCCGCAACTCCTTCTCACCTCCATTGAGCTGAGTTCGCACAACTTTCTCTCCTTCACCCACTGCGTACTCGATGCCGCCATTGGCGCACCGGAACTTGGCGGTGGACTGTGAGAGAGCAGTGAATCCACACGCTTCCCTGGAGGTGTGGTAGTCGGTGCCTGAGTCAAGCCCGAAGGCTCCAGGCCAAAGTAGTACCGACCCCTTCGCCGAAGGGTCGCTCTTCGTCATCATGCTCGTTGAGCTGTCCACCTTCTTGTTGTGGTTGTTGTTCCCACTCCCACCGCCGTCGCCTTCCTTCTTGGGAGCTCAGCACTCCCTAGCCCAGTGCCCTGCCTTGCCGTAGTTATGGCACTTGCCCTTCTTCTTGGCATTCTTCCCGCCACCGCCACTAATTCCACTGTTACCTTGGTTGGAGTTAGTGCCGCTTGAGCCACTCGCGTACGCTGCGTTATTGATGACGTCGTTGCTCCGCCGCACGGCCTCATTGTGCACGTACTCAGAGACACGTGGATACGTGAGCTCCGACTCCGCCAGACTACCCAGAGTGGTGATCATTGGGCCCCAGCTTGGCGGCAAGGCCATGGCCTTGCCGCCATGAGGAGGATCATGGCTTGCATGGCTTGGTCGAGATGCCAGGACATTGCACGGGCTTCTTGAAGCAGTCCCTCGAACTGTTTGAGGAAGTCGGGGATAGACTCTCCCTCGCCCACCCGCAATCCAATGAGGCGTTACAGGATGAACAACCGATTAGCAAGGGAGGTCGATTGGTACACGTTCGTCAGCTTGGTGTAAGCCTCAGCTGCCGTCATGCACCCCTCGATGTGGGATAGGAGGGACGGAGAGATTGAAGTGACGCGAAGCGCCAATGCAATGTCGTTGCACTCTTGCCAAGCATCGTGCTCTTGGCTTGTCTCGTCCTCGAGTTCCACCTCCGTCCCTTGCAGCATCTTCAAGTACCCTCGCACCCTCATTACCACCTCACGCTGCCATTTCCAGGTCCCAAAGGCTTTGCCATTGAACCTTGCTATGGCATTGGCCACGCCAAACTTGGCGGGCCTTGAGGGGAGAGTGAGCGCCTGACTTTCCGGCATGGTGCCGAGTCGGTCAGCAATCCTCTCGTTGACTCTGCGCATTCTCCTCTGCTTTGTTGAGACCGATGTTCGCTAATGAGGCCGATGTCTGCTACCGAGTTGTCAAGGTGCAGTCCGTTGCTTGCCCCTCCAGCCGATGGCCCCTAGCTATGATGGAGGAAGTGCTCCCACAGACACGAGGTCATACCCACAAGGGCAGAGCTTGTCTCGTTAGGACTCGAGGGTCATACCCACAAGGGCAGAGCGTGTCCTTGTTCCTTGTCCGTGGAGAGCGGTTTGGACCACGAGCCGAACTCGTGTCTTTCCTCTCACACTTGTACGCACCTTAGGCCTAGGCAGGCCGACGATGGAGCAGATGGAGCTGAGTCTTCAACGCCGCAAGTCTTGGATGCCGATGAACCTGCCACATATGTGAGCGGAGGGTTTGCAATGGTCACTGATCAGTGTGGGCCCATAACCCTTTGTCAACCCGCCTGAGGCAAACGGTCTAGAAAACGGAGTATAGTGGCATCCACCAACCGCTCATAGCATTTCAGCCATGAGAAGATATCCCCCTCAGGATCATGTTTCCACATTGTTTAGCTCACAAAGCTTGTCCCTTCCATGGCCTCTCGGTTTCCCCTTTTAGCTTGTCCCAAGTCTGCCCTTGGTTGGCCAACTTATGCCTTAGTTTTCAGCACAAGTCTCAAGGGTAAGAAGTGCATGCTTAGAATGAGCAAATGAGTAGTACATATAGCAGTGGCAAGCTTGGGTGCCTTGGCTTGAGGCCGAGGCGCCCTAGTGCGATCTCTAGGGTGGTGCGCGTGCACTTTAGGCCCCTAGGTGCTCGCGCACCTTAGCCCCCTTTAGGTGCGCGACCTAGCGCCCTAGGCGAGACTTGAACCCGTGATCCTGGAGTTAATCCGCTTGCTCATTTAATCCAAGGAGCGGACCTGGGGGACTTGCGCTACAAGTGCAGTGCATACCCGGTTCGTCCTGCGGGGGACTTGCTCCGTAGAGCAGTGCATGCCCGCCTAAATCTGCCGCTGACTGGACAAGGGGCATACCAAAAAGAACAACTGCCGGCCGTGAGGCAGCCGAGGCCCATCAGGAGAGCCCCCTTGATGCAGTGGTCATCGCCAACGCCTCTCTTGCAATCCACTTCTCCATCTTCTGGCACATCCTCCCCTTCCCCCTCCATCCCAATTATCCTGACTCAAACGCAGGGTATGGTAGTAGTGGCACAGGAGAAGAAGGGAAAGAAAAGGCGTGGATCGGGCCAGCAGTAGTCGTAGTAGCAGCAGTCGCCGGGCGGTAGCAGTGGACGTACTCTTCATTACTACAATTGTTGAGGTGCTCATCGCTACACTGAGTGCCAGCAGCCGCTCGACTGGGCACGGATCACTCGCGGTCTTCAGGCTGCACACACACAGCGGTCCGCATCAAGTTGCACAGCCTATGGTCGAGCGGCGACCACGATCGCAGCAGTTCCCGCGTCCCCACCGGCGAGCACTGGCAACCCGGACCCACGTGACCGCACCATCGCCGAGCTCTGTCACCTTTTGGTGCTTTGCTTTAACGGAGGTACGAGTGTGTTGTCACAGCCGGGTGGTTCACTGACTGTTTTTTTTGTCTGTTCTCATAGCTCATGATGACTTATGTACAGGCGCATAGCTCACATGTGATGATGATGGGCCTGCCAGTACCGATTGGATTCATGAGTCTCACCTACCTGCCCTTCGTCATTTCTCCTCACGTGTTTTTCAGCACCCGTCCAAGGCCAATTGTCCCATTACCCATTGTACAGTGATTTCCTTCGGTCGTGATCCCCGTGGCACTTGGATCATCAATTGTGGTGCCACTCATCACATGACATGACTTCATAGTGACTTCTTTGTTCTCGGTCCTGTTGGGTATGTTTGCTCGGTTCACACAGGCTCTGGTCAATCACTGCCGGTCCAGGGTATTGAGGTTGTGTGCTTTGATGGTTTTATTGGCCTCCTATATCTTTTTGAGGTTATTTTTGTGCCTGACCTTTAGGTTTGCTTGCTGCCTGTGCATGCCTGCACACTGATGGGACTCTTTGTGGAGCACACTTTAGACTCCGCGACTGTGACAGTTGTCAATACTCATACCATTGTTCTTTGTGTCAATGCACCGGATAGCAACGGTCTAGAAAATGGGTCCCGACATGGGAGGCCGCCAACCGCTCTTGGTATTGCAACCAAGATAACATATCACCCTCGAACGAGGGATCCACACTTTAGGTTCATTTGGTTTGCAACCTCACGAAGTCCGCGTGTTGGTCTTTAGTGTCTACCTTTGGTTGGACACTCTGTGAGGAGTCTCAAAGGCAAGAACTGTAAATGGATGCATGCAAGGCACAGTCTTTCATACTTACAAAGTTTTGCTAAATCTTCTGCTTGTAGTGGCTCCACAAGAGCCAATCTTAACCTACAGTCCTACTTGGCGCGTCCTTAGACCGCCAAGTGTCATCCTCAAGGCAGGCTCTAGTAAACTTCCTAGAAGCTTCCTGTCCCAGTTTCGGCCACAAAGAAAATTGCGGCCATCGCGGGGTTTGAACCCGCGACCTTTCGTTTGAGACTCCGGCGCCTATTCAACCAAGCCAAAAAGGTATGGTTCCTATGATGAGCCACAGGGCACATACCCATTATGGGCAGTGCATTCCTGGCCCATCTCAGAACAGACCAAAGGGGACATACTCCATAGAGCAGTGCATGCCTTGTCTGTATGTGTAGCTAGCAAGCTAGGCAGTGGACAAGGTGCATACTATTTCAACAAATCTCTCCCTTGCACCTCTGTCCATCTGTTTTACTGGGCTCCATCAATGCCTTGGGGCTCACCCTTCCTCTGTTGCACTCCTCATGCTGAATCAACGAATGCCTGCATAGTGCAAGTCGCTCTCCAGCGGCTTGGTCATGCACTCAGCAAGCATGCTATTTGTTCCGCAGTGCTGCAAGTCCACCACATTCTTCATGACCAGGTCACGTGAGTAGTGGTAACGTATGTCGATGTGCTTTGTTCGCCGGGAGATGATCTCGTCTTCAGCCATCAAGATGGCGCTCATGTTGTCCACGTGTACGACCGTGGCATCCTTCTGTGGCACAGTCATTTCGCCAAGCAGGCTGCGCAGCCATTGAGTCTCCTTGCACACCTTAGACAGAGCAACGTACTCAGCCTCAGCCGTGGATACGAAAACACAATCCTGCTTCCTGTTGGCCCATGAGATGGCAGTGCCATTCAAGATGCACACGTATCCAGAGGTGGATTTCCTGTCGTCGAGATTTCCTCCCTTGTCAGCGTCGGTATAGCACTTCAGGCGAAGGGGATCCATTCTTTCTTGGCCTCCAAGGATGAGGCCCATGTGACGTTTCTTCTGCAGGTAGTGCAAGATGCGCTTGACTGCCTGCCAATGTTGTGGCCTAGGGTTGGCCACAAATCTGCTCACTTGTCCCACAGCATAGCAGATGTCCGGAAAAGTCCCTACCATGGCATACATGATGCTACCCACGACGGACTGGTAGGGGATGTCTCGCATTTCCCTTTGTTTTGCTTCGTTGCTTGGCGACATGGCCTTCAGCTTTCAGCTTTGTATCGGTTTGTATCGGTAGGTCTTCAGCTTTGTATCGGTCGTCATTGGGGTGATGACAGGTTTGCAGTCTTCCATGTGATAGCGCTTCAGTACCTCACCAATGTATTTCGTTTGGTTAAGCTCGATGGTGCCTGCTACTTGGTTGCGGTGGATGGCAATCCCGAGGTAGTACGCGAGAGGATCCATGTCCTCCATCTTGAACCTTTTGCTGAGGTCAAACTTCAGCTCATCTGGTAGCTCGACCAAAGACGAGCAGATGATCAGATCATCCACGTACAATGCAACCAGCATCAGCCCTCTCCCATCATCGCGCACGTACATGCTCGGGTCATTCTGGCAATGCGCGAAGGAGAGACCGGTCATGAAACCTTCCATCTCTTTGAACCACATCCTTGGGGCCTGTTTCAGTCCGTAGAGCGCTTTCACCAACTTGCACACCTTGCCCTTGGGAGCTTCGACTCCTTCGGGCACCTCCATCAGCACTTCCTTGTCAAGCTTCCCATAAAGGAAAGTTGTCCTGACGTCCATCTGGTGTATCTCCAAGTTCTTTGCGGCAGCAATTCCAAGGAGAGAGCGGATGGAGGCAAAGGTCACGACGGGCGCGAACGTCTCATCGTACTCGGAGCCCGGGCATTGAGAGAACCCCTTAGCCACTACCCTTGCCTTGAACTTGTCGATGCTGCCGTCTTGCTTCTTCTTCACTCGGAGGACCCACTTGGATCCCACCATGTGGGCCTTGTCGGGTCTATCCACCAATACCCACGTGCCGTTCTCGACAATTGACGCGAGCTCGCTATCCACTGCCTCCTTCCACTTGGCCGCATCTGGGCATCTCCGCCACTGTGGATGGCTCTCCCTGAGCCATGCACGACCAGCTAAGGCTGGTCCAATCATCCTCATACCGCAAAGGTGCTCTCTTTGGTCGCAAACTGCACCGGGGTAGTGGTGCGGCTTCTTGCTTTGGTGCTGGTGCTTCCACAGGTGGTGGTTTGTCGTCGTTTTTTTCCTCGTCATCAGAAGAGTCGACAGACTCCAAGTCAGACTCGGAAGCCCCGGACACCTCGGTATCCACATCCATGTCAGATGCTACGTCATCCTCCACAGTTGGTCTCCCATTCCCACCACCTGCTGGCAAAGCAAGCCAGTTGTCGGGTGCTTGGTCTCCAGACTCAAGCAACAATATCCACTCTCCCGCTTTGGGAGCGAGGGTCGGGTCCAGCAGCTCTCCCTTTCCAAGGGTGCGTTTGTCGAACACAACGTCGCGGCTCCTCACGAGCTTGCCTACTGCCTGGTCCCAAAGCCGATAGGCTTTGTTTGATGTGTCGTACCCAACCATGACACACTTCCTGGAACGTGCGTCAAGCTTGCCTCCACCTTCTCCCGACTGGATCTTCACCCATGCAGTTGACCCAAACACCTTCAGATGAGATGTGTTGGGTTTCTTTCCCAACCATACTTCTTGTGGGGTCTTCAGCTCCTTTCCACGCTTCCGCAAGGCTGTTTCTGGTGTGAGATTGAAGAGGTAGCAGGCCGTTGTTGCTGCTTCTGCCCAAAAGTGAGGTGGGAGCTTGGCGTCGAAGAGCATGCTTCGCACCATGCCGAGTAGGGTCTGGTTCATCCTCTCGGCAACACCATTGCTTTGGGGGTGGTAAGGGGTGGTTTGCTCGTGGCGGATGCCATGATGCTTGAGCCAAGGCTTGCATGCCTCGTACTCACCCCCGTTGTCACTTTGGAGCGTCTTCACTTTCTTGGACGTTTGCCGCTCCACCATGGCAACGAACTTGAGAAGCTTCTCCTTGACCTCTCCCTTTGTTTTGAGGAAGTAGATCCACAACTTGCGGCTGTGGTCGTCAATAAAGGTTTGTAAGTACTTACTTCCTCCATTAGACGGTGTGCAGAAGGATCCACACACGTCATTGTGTATCAGTTCCAAGACGTGATCCGCTCGTTGACCTCCTCTCCCAAACGGCTTCTTCTTTGCCTTCGCTTGGAGGCATGGTTCGCACAATGCACACCCTCCGCCATGCTTCATGGTGCAACCTTTTATTCCGCGGACTACCTCTTGCTCCTGCATCTTTTGTAGCGTACTATTGGCCACATGGCCAAATTGCCGGTGCCACAGCTCAGCGTTAGTGTCCTTGGTTGATGTGGCGGCCGCAGCTGTCGCCGGCGGTGCATCCTTTGGCTCCGGTGCCACTGTCTTGGTGGCACATGTGAGTCCCTCATCCAACGCCTTGGTGACTTTGTTTTGAAGCACGTAGAGGTCGTCGACTCTTGGAACTTGAAGCATGAGGTCGTCTTTGGTGTACAAAAATCTGGATGTCCTCGTTTTTTAGGGCCACCGCTTCCTTGTTGGTGAATATCACTGTCATGTTATTATCGGTGATTTGTGACACGGACAACTGGTTGGCTGCAAAGGAGGGCATGTACACCACCGTTTGAAGGTTGATCGCCTTCTCCGCACCATTCACGTTGAACGTGATCAACTTGTCCCCTTTGCCCATGGCTTGGACGACGCCGCCGTTTGCACACTTGATGCGCATGACAGATTCGGCCATGGAGACAAATCTACCCTTCTCTTTTGATGAGTGGTGGTTGGTGCCCGAGTCAAGGGCGAATGCCCCGAGCTTAAGGATCGCTGCGCCCTTCATGGGCAGCCCCCTAGCCATCATGTTGGTGAGCTCCTTCTTCTCCTTTGCACCTTTTCTCCCGCCTTCTTTCTTGGGACTACGGCAGTCCCTAGCCCAGTGCCCAGCCTTGCCACAGTTGTGACAGTTGCCGGGCTTCTTGGAACTCTTCCCGCCACCGTTGCCTTTCCCTCCACCGCCACCGATTCCGCTGTTGCCTTGACTGGAGCGAGAGCTTGCACTTTGTCCACCGAAGCGAGAGGAATTGGCTGAGATGTTTGCCTCACTGCCATTGCGTCGCATGGACTCGTTGCGGACGTGTTCGGCGACAGCCTCGTACGTCAGATCTGCCTCCTTCCAACCGCCAAATACGGTGATCAAGGACCCCCAGCTTTCCGGTAGCGCCATTGGAAGGATCATGGCACGCATGTTGGAGTCAAGATTCCATTCCATTGCTGGACCTCTTGCAGTACGTTGTCGAACGACTGCAAAAATGCGGGTATCGATTCTCCTTCGCTCACCCTCATTGACATCAACCGTTGGAAGATGAAGAGTCGGTTTGCTAAGGCGTTCGATTGATGCACGCATGCCAGTTTTTCATAGGCCTCGGCAGCCAACGTGCATCCTGTGATGTGGGAGTGTTGAGTCTCGTTGATGGACGTCACAAGAATGGCGAGAGCCATGTTGTTCTTCATTGTCCATGCTGCAAGGTCAGTCGCATGCATCGTCACGGTCACATCGGCTTGTGCTGTCTTGGTCCTTTTTAGGATGTTGAGGTAGCCACGCACATTCATGACAATCTCAAACTGCCATTTCCACAAAGGAAAACCTGTCCCCGTGAATTTGGACATACCTGCCTCAAGGCGGGCTGGAGTCGGATCCACCATTTCCGGCGGTTGCTCGTCTTCTTTGCTTCGCTGCTACTCTACTTCATTGACGCCGATGAGGCTAATGAGGCTCCTGACTGCGACCGTTGTCAAAAGGTGCACTTGATTCCGTTGCATACCCCTCCCGCCGATGATCGCCTAAGGCAATGGTGCCGTCGTGAGAGAACGGACTCGTGGTCGTACCACCTTCTAGAAAGGGGTAGAGCTTAATCTCGTTGGGGCTCGAGAGTCGTGTCCAACATGGAAAGAGATGTTCCTCGTCCCCTGGTCCGCCACGTGCGCGCACCCTACCTGAAGAAGCCGATGGAGCCCATGGAGCAGATGGAGCCGTCCGACGGTCGTGTCCCTGTTGTACCTGTGCGCCCTGTAAGACCACGCGCTAGTCGGTCTTGGAAGCGTGCCTTAGAACCAGAAGTGTGGACCCATAACCCTTTGTCAATGCGCCGGATAGCAACGGTCTAGAAAACGGGTCCCGACATGGGAGGCTGCCAACTTCTCTTCGTATTGCAACCAAGATAACATATCACCCTCGAACGAGGGATCCACACTTTAGGTTTGTTTGGTTTGCAACCTCACGAATTCCGCATGTTGGTCTTTAGTGTCTACCTTTGGTTGGACACTCTATGAGGAGTCTCAAAGGCAAGAACTGTAAATGGATGCATGCAAGGCACAGGCGTTTATACTTGCAGAGCTTTGCTAAAGCTTCTGCTTGTAGTGGCTCCACTGGAGCCAACCTCAACCTACAGTCCTACTTGGCGCGTCCTTAGACTGTCAAGTGTCATCCTCAAGGCAGGCTCTAGTAAACTTCCTAGAAGCTTCCCGTCCCAGTTTCGACCACAAAGAAAATTGCGGCCGTCGCGGGGTTTGAGCTCGTGACCTTTCGTTTGAGACTCCGGCGCCTATTCAACCAAGCCAAAAAGGTATGGATCCAATGATGAGCTACAGGGGACATACCCATTATGGGCAGTACATTCCTCGCCCATCTCAGAACAGACCAAAGGGGACATACTCCATAGAGCAGTGCATGCCTTGTCTGTATGTGTAGCTAGCAAGCTAGGCAGTGGACAAGGTGCATACTATTTCAACACTTTGAGCCTCTATTATGGATGATTTGTACCATGTCTCTCGGATTTCTTCTTCTTCTTGCTCCCCTTCTCCTCCTGCTCGTATGTTTGTCACTGGTGTTCTATCTGCTTAACACCAGCGATTGTTGCATCCTCGCCTATGTCATGTGGACTCCGATGTTGTGTTAAAGCTCATTCGGACACAGGCCGCACTCGGTCTTGACGCGAATTCTTTCGAGAAGTCGTCCAAGACCGATTGGGTAAGATGCATCGCTGCACCTACCATGACTCCCGTTCTCGAGCACTTGGACCCCTCGAGTTGGTCCATTCAGACCTTCTCGTTCCTCTTCCTGTCGAGTCTTTGTTCGATCGGGGCCGTTATGTCCTGACCCTGAGTGATGACTCCACCCGAATGTAGTGGGTCTACAACGTGTGCCAGAAGAGTGACGGCGCTCTCGCGGTTCACCTCTAGCTAGTGATGGTTGAGCATTAGTCCCGCCACACGCTACACACCTTCCGTTCGGATCGGACGGCGAGTGTCTTGGCGAGATGGAAAGTTTCTTTGCCGAGCACGGGGTTTTTCACCACGTCTCCACTCCTGCTACTCCTCAGCAGAACTGTGCCTCTGAGCGCTTGAACCGCACCATAGAGGATGCGGTTTGTGTTATGCAATCTGAGTGCGGTCTTCCAGAGTCCTTCACCTTTGAAGGATTTGCCTACATGACGTGGGTGTGGAACCGCCTCCCGCAAAGTCCTCTTCCAAACGCCATACAAGCTCTGGCTTTTCCATCGTGCCGACCTGCGTCTCACTCGTGTCTGGGGATCCGTGGCTTTTGTGTGGTACACCAAGGACTAGCAGGGGTCCAAGGTCTCCCCGCGGGGTTGCCTGTGTGCCTTCATGGACATCTCCTCACAGTCGAAGGCCTGGCGTTTCTAAGACCCTGCACGTCATCGCATCCTTGAGTCCCGTGATGCGCTCTTCTTTGAGTCTCTCACCTACCGTAACTTGACCTTGATCATGTCGATGTCCTTCACACACGTTCCTTCATGCGAGGCTTCTTGACGGATGGGGGAGTCTAGACCTATGAGCACCTGTCGTCCAGCTGATGTGTCCGTTTGAGCCCCCTCCACTTCTTGGTCTCCGGCTCTTGATGACCCAACGATCATCGCTGTTGGCCTAGAGACCTCTCCAGCCGAGACGGTTTTTACCCCTATTCCCTTGCACCCCACAGGCACCCATGAGTCTATACCCATGTCCACGAGTACTCCTGCCTCTGTGCGTGGTCCTGCCTCAACTCCTGCTCCTCCTGCCACACCCATTCCTGAGTCTCCCATCATTTCACCAGCATCTCCTCACACTACATCACCCGCCCTTTTGCATCATTCCTCACCAGATGTGGTCGTGTCTGTCCTTGAGCCTGATGTGAGCCCCTCCAGCCCAGGTCACTCGCATGAGCCCGGTGGTTGTCTTCGACCGTTGGTCTCTAGAGTCCAGCGGGTACCAGATCTTGCACTAGGCACCCCACTCGCAGTGTTTGGAGTGGTGATCCTGCCACAAAGGCCCTAGGCTTGAGTGTTCACACAGATCACACATAGATACATCCATCGTACCCTATAAGACACGATCTGGTCACCCATGAGTTTCGTCTCGCTTGTGATGCAGCAACTGACCTCGTGGTCGTCAGGCCCAACTCTTAGGCATATGGACTTGCCATTGAGAGCTCTCCCTCTATGGCGCCTGATCCGGGCACACTAAGGGAAGCATTCTTATCAGAGGATGCAGTCGCTTGGCATGCTATCTACAAGGATGAGCTTTGTGCAATTCGAGAGCATGGAGTTCACGAGATACTCGACCTTCCACCTGGGAGGAAGGTTATTCAGGTCAAGTGGGTCTTTCAAAAGAAAGTGAGGCCAGATGGCTCACTGGAATGCCACAAGGCTTGCTTGGTCGTCAAGGGGTACCCTCAGATCAAGGGCATTGATTACATTGACACATTCGCCCCTTTGGGCTGCCTGACCTCAGCTCGTGCTCTCTTCGGTATGGTGGCTCAGCATGACTGGGAACTTCTCCTAATGGACGTGAATGATGCGTTCCTCCATGGCTCTATGGATGAGGAGATTTACGTGGCCCAGCCACTAGGCTTTGAGGACGTTGATAACATCTGGCGCTTACGCAAGTCCTTGTACGGCCTCAAGCAATCCCGTTGGTTCTGAAACTAGGAGATTACTGGCACCCTGACGCGTGCAGGATATGTATAGAGCGAGGCAGATCCCTCCCTCTTTATCTGACGGATGCCTGAGCGGTTCATTGCCATCGTGGTGTATGTGGAAGACCTTCTGATTGCGTCTCCTTCCATGGAGGATGTGAAGGAGGCCAAGGCATTCCTCCAAAATGCATATAGGATGAAGGATCTTGATCCTACAGCGGAATTTCTTGGCATGGAGATCGTGTGAGACCGCAAACGTCCGACACTTCTGCTGTATCAGGCCTTATACGCACGTGTTGTGGGGGAGCGCTTCAGTGACCTCCTTGTTTAAGTGTCCACGACCTCCACACCTCTCACACATAACAGGTAGGATGATGCAAAGGTGGACGATTGCACACAGCTAGGGGAGATAGTGGATGTGACCTTGTACCTCCGCCTCATCGGATCTCTCATGTACCTATCAACTACCACACGCCCCGACATTGCTTTTATCGTCAATATCCTTGCTAAACTCTTGTAGGCTCCACGAGCTAGAGCCCTTCATGTGGCTGTGCGAGTGGTGTAATACGTGGTCTCCACACCGTACCTTAGACTCTGCTTTCACCCGCTGTGTTCCGTGGCTCTTGACGGCTTCATCGGCAGCGACTGGGCCTGGAGTCCAGATGGACGTAGTTGCACCGTTTACGTGTTCCTGTTTGGTGGTACTGCTGTGTCCTGGTGTAACGGGAAGCAGGGCTGCATTCCACATAGCTCATTGGAGGCAGAGTATATTGCTCTGGGTGCAGGGGCTACTGAGGAACTGTGGCTATATTGCATGTTCCTTCAACTGGGTCAGTCAGTGAATGCCATTGTACTTTGATGCGATCACCATAGTGTTCTTCTATTGCGGAGAACTCTAGTGTCTTTGATGCTCGCACAAAGCACATTAAGGTTGAGCATCACTTCCTGTGTGATCTGTTGGAGCGACACGTGATCTCCGTCATATGGGTTGGCACTGACATGCAGCATGCTGATTTCCTGCCGAAGGCTCTGACGTAGGGGAAGTTTCTTGTGGCCATTTGTTCTATTGGGCTTCGCCCTTTGCCTGAGAGTGGTTGAGTGCGGGGTGTGTCTGTGTCTGTGTCACAACTAGCTCTGTACTCACTGTTGCACTCGTTTCAGTGCTGCATGTGTATGGACATGTGTACCATCCGATCATGGGGGAGTGTTGTGATTTGTGATGTTCCTTTATACTTTTACAGTTTTCCATGACCACTCGGCCATGTCCATGCCGGTGGAGATCCCTGATGTGCACCCAGGTGGAACCAGTGTGTTGTCTGCTGGTGGACTACCAGTTTGGAGCTGACCGAAGACCGTCCCAGAGTCCTGGGACGGTCTTCGGTCAGCTCTCTTTTGTCTGAGACCTTCTGCAGATTTTCTGGAGCACGTAGGAGTTTAGCGGTGGATTGATCGTGGGCCCGATTTGCATGTTTGTGCATTTTGTGTCCACTGATTGATGCCGGATGCATGAATGTGACCAGTCGTAGCATCCGGCTTGTGATTCTACACGGTCAGGTTCAGACGGCATAGCGTTATAACTTGTCTACGCTGAGTTACGACCAAAACAGTGGTTTGGGCCAGATTTAGGACAGACCTTGCACAGCCGCATGCGACACCCACCGTGCGCCGCGGCAGGTACGTATGCCATGGACCTGTCATTTTTCATCTCTGTCTTCAAATTCTATTGAAGCATTTTGACACTTTGCCTTGTGTCTCCTTGCCAAACTCTTCCCGTCGTGTGAAGGACCTATGACTGTCGTCACTGTCTGTCCAAGCACTGATGCCTAGTTAGCGGCTGTGTTGCTAGGAAGCGTCCATGCATCTTCTCAAGTGGATCATGAACGCGCAAGGATAGTGCCACTGGGAAGATGGACCTCGGGAGGTGGTCACCGAGAAAACCCTGGAGAGCACGTGAGGGAAAGACAGCTGGTGCTAACACTGACAAAGTAGCTGTTGAGTGTCCCGGCATACCGGCGAGTCGTGATGACAAGTGCAGAGTTCACTGTCACTCACATACCAACACATGGAACTTTGTAGCTTCTTCCACAAGAAGTGAAATTCTGTTCTAACTAGTCTATGGCAAGCTTCCCCCCACTCCAAGAGGACTCCAAAGCCTGAGAAATTTTCCCGCGGTTGACCTCCACCGATGGAATTTCTCCAATGTTGGGGAGGAAACACGACGGACTCTCCTGAAGGCACAAGGTGCCATGGTACGAGCAACATACCAACATCGCAGCGATGATGTAGAAATTTCTGGCAATTGCATTCTACTCGTCTTGTAAAACATCAAAATCTGTGCAAAAGATTTCACGAAGCTCAACCCCAATGGTTGGACTGTTTGCGATTGAGAGACGGCAAACTCTTGTTGTTGCTCGACTTTGTCATATATGACCAATTGCCTTACCCGTGAAACTGTGTATCAACAAGTGTGTTTGGAAGTGAACAAACTAGTGAACATGGACTGTTGGCTAAAACTAATTAATATCATGTAGAGCCCATTATTTTTTTATGATATCCATGGAATGTACCTCTGGGATTTAATGGCATGAATTCGTGTGGTTGTTGTGTGAAAAATGTTTGTATTCAGAAATACACTTCTTCATACACTGATCATCAAGTGTGTGAATTTGGGGTGATTAACCATGACTCGACTTCGTTTCCTCGATAGCATGGCAATCCACCTAGTCTTCCCCATCAACAAGAGCAAGCACTACTGGGACCCTAGAGAGAGCTTCCCTGGTCAAAGCTAGAAGTTACTAGAGTGCAGGTTGGGGTAGTAGCGTTGTTGATGCAGCGTGCGAGTTTCCACGCTCGTTGCTTAGTCTGTTGCCCCCTCAGTCTGCCGCTCTAGAGTCTAAGTCCGAGTGCTCTGGGTTTGTTACTCGAAAGTGTGCACGCCAGTGTTAGCACCAGAAAGCAGCTGAAAATTGATAGTGACTAATTATGAATGAAGAATGAACAACAATAGGAGACCCCTCCAAGTTCTAGCTCTCCCCCAGCTCTGTAGAGCTTGTTACTCAGCTAACTAGCCAATCAAAAAATAGACCTATTTCCTGACAGGCAAGGGTTTCTTGGTGAGCCCTGCCAGATGACCCACAGCCAAAAACCCAGGCGTCGTTCGTTTTGCCTGAAAAGTGGACCATACCATGATACCAACGCTGCAAACACAGTCGTATAGTCAGAAACAGCTAGAGAACATCAGTGAGGAGTTATGGCTGCCCGAACCCAGGCAGTGCGTACGATAGTCCATGGTGCCAAAGAGTGCCACGCTAACATGAGACTTGGACAGTAAGCACAGCATGACGTTGTAGACGCAATAGAATAGTTAGATCCAGCGTTGGGTGCATGCTTAAAGCATTTGTAGTGGCAGTGACCGCCGGCGGCGCAACCGCTGAGGAGGCCTGCCAATGGAGCTAAGGACGTCGCCGCAAGAAGGAGGCTCCAACGAACTACGTGTATGCCTTGGTGTGCGTCGGCTCCAGTGGACGAATCTCCAGCAGCGTCGAGTCTCACCATAAGTCATCTGCACGCCAATGTACACAAGCCGAAAGGAAACAACAGAGCACAATGAGAAAAAGCCAGCGCTCCCCATGACTCACAAGCACAGTGCACATGCGCGGATAGCGATATATTCAACAAATAGACTCTCCCAGGGCACACAGAGACACAAGCGAGGACAAAGAGTGCAACTCACGGACGTAGGCCGACCAAAATCACAGCCTTCTTCAACGAGTCGCGTTTCAGTGCCTTGGTCAAGAAGTCAGCCAGTTGTCGTGCTGTCTCAACCCACATAGTACTGACGCTGCTGTCATGCAACAATGAACGCACATAGTGATACTCAACATTGATGTGCTTTGTGCGTGTGTGATGCACGCCGTCATTGACGGCGATGGCCATGGCACTCTCATTGTCACAATGCAATGTGATGGATGCGTCGGACTGACGCAACTCGGATAAGAGACGACACAACCACATGCTCTCACATGAGCCTGAGCAAAGGGCTACATACTCAGCCTCAACAGTGTTGCGTGTAATGCACCCTTGCTTGCCACTACACCAGGACACAACCGTGCCGGCGATCAGAAAGATTCAATCTCTACGGCTCTTGCCGTCCGGAATGCCGGCCTTGTCACTGTCGGTGTAGCCCTCCGCGACTAGAGACGGCTGTCGGAGAAACATGAGGCCTTGCCGTGGAGTAGAGACAACATAGTGCAGTATCGCGACCTTGAAGTGGAGGTGACGCAACTGTTGAGAGAACTGAGCTAGGAGGTTGACAGCGAACACGATGTTTGGACGCGTCGTCGTAGCTAGGAACATCAGTGATCCAATGACTCGTAGATACGTGGTCACTTGAGCTGGCTATCTAACAATGGCTGGATCAAAGTTCTTCAGCTTCACCTAGCCATCAGATGACATGGGTGAGGATGTGCTCCGCACTAGGGGCAGGTCCTCCGCGAAGCGAGTGACCAGAGTCTGTACATAGACGGCCAGATAGATGTGCACTATACCCTGGGAGTGATCATGCTCGAGCTCCATGCCTAGGAAGACTCGAGCGGACCCCAGATCCTTCATCTGGTTGCCGATGTGCAGCAGGTCCTTGACGCACTGGATGGCAGCCACGTCTAGCGATGCAATGAGGAGATTGTCAACATAGACCGAGACAGCAACAAAGGTCTCGCCTCGCGGGTGATGAACAATGTGCGGTCATCAATACTGCGTCAGAGGCCACCACGGAGGAGCGTGCAACTATTCTCCTGGTTCCAGCACCAAGGCGACTGCTTCAGGCCATGACGGGCCTTTCGCAGACGCCAAACCTTCCTAGTGTCGTCATCGAAGCCTAGAGGCTGTACCATGTAGATCTCCTCACCCTCCAGCGAGCCATGGAGGAAAGCGTTACTCACGTCCATTAGATGCAGCTCCCACCTGTGCTGGACAACCATGCTGAAGAGTGTCCGGCTAGAAGAGAATCGGCCAACTGGGGCAAAGATCTGGTCGTAATCAACCCTAGGGACCTGAGAAAACCCCTTGGCCGTGAGCCAGGCCTTGTACTTGTCCAAGGACCCGCCCGGCTTCCATTTGCGCTAGAAGACCCGTTTTGCACCAATGGCCATCCAACCAAGAGGGAGATCGATGAGGTCATACACATGGTGCTGCCGAATACCAATAAGCTTGTCGGCGTTGGCAGCATCCTGATGTACAACCTCAGAGGAGGCTCGAGCCTTGCGTAGGGTGGTTGGCTCCTCCGGGCGTGCCGTGGAGCGGACTGCGAGAGCGTGTGCATCTCGAGCTCTAAGTGGGACGCGTGTGAGAGTAACCGTGACGGCATGCCAATGCTCCTGATTGAGCATGGCGTAGCCCTATGCGGAGCCTGGGTGGAGGTCTGCAATGATGGGTGAAGTGGTTAGGCCGAGGACCTTGGCGCCAAGGTCCCCACTCACTATCGTAGGAGTGGGAGAGAAACGTAGGGCAACGGGGGACCGATGGACCATAGTGCCCGGTGTGGCGGTCTGCGCACTCACGGTCGGCTTGCCTTGGAGGTTGCCGCCTGGACCACACGTGTAGCGTGGTAGGGCAATAGACGGCACCGAGTTCAAGGTGCTGGCTAGAGCAGACGGAGTTGCTTGTACGAACGGACCAGCGGACGGGACGGATCTGCCAGCCCAGAAGGACCAGCAGACGTGGACGGGGCTGCCGGCACAGAGGGGCCAGCAGACTCGACAAGGGCTACCTGCCCGGAGGGACCAACGGACACGACTAGAGCTGCCGGCTCGGAGGGACCATCGGACGCGACTGGAGCTGCTAGTCCGGACAAACCAGTGGATGCGGACGGGTCTTCCGACCCGGAGGAACTAGGAGATGCGGACGGGGCTGCCGGTGCAGAAGGGTCAGCAGACGCGAATGGGGCTGCCCGCTCGGAGGGGCCAGCGGACGCGACTGGGGCTGTCGGCTTGGAGGGGCCATCGGAGGTGACTGGGGCTGTTGGCCTGGAGGGGCCAGCGGATACGACTGCGGATGTTGGCCCGGAGGGGCCAACGGACACAACTGGGGCGATCGGCCCGGGGGGGGGGGGGGGG
>SZWC01008249.1:6211-16211 GCA_023375785.1 Penium margaritaceum
TGCTCTGGCGCGGAAGATGCTTCCCCCGCCAATCTTTGCTTCTCAGATCGCTCCGCTGCTGCCTTCCACGTTCCTGCCACGTTCCTTCCAGGATCTTTCTGGGACTCTTCCTCCGCCCTGCTTGCTGGGTTCCAAACGAGGCACACTAGACTTTGCGCCTCCTTACGTTGAAGGACGTAGGCCTTCGATCAGGAACGAACGACGACAAGGGAAGGACTAAGAGGAAACGATCCCCTGGTCTCGTGTGGGAGAGGGCGAGATGTCCGAGGGTACTAGATCACTCCCGGCCGTCTCTCGTAAACTCCAGTCTGTGGGGATCTGTGGCCTGCTGTGATTGGGCGATACGATCCGAAGCGATAGGAAAAGCATCGGCTGGTGGAATCGAAGTCGACCTCAGTCGATTGGAAGGATGGGAGGAAGAGCACGAGGGACTCCTTGTGATCGTGCACGCATGTTCCAGAGGATGTGGAAGAGAAAGAGAAAGGCCTTTTGCAGGGTGCGGCCTCAACTTGAAACGAATTCCCCTCCACGATTTCTCTCCCACCCGCTCCTTCTAGCGCGCACTGTCAATGCTGGAAGATGCCGGGGGAATTGGGAGGATCTGACAAATTCCCCTCCTTCACGCGTGCGGGGTGGGACGAGGGTGAAGAATCACCCCACCTTCGCGGATGTTTCGACGAGCCTACCGCTTGTGAATCTGCAGCGCAAGGAAGCTGTGTGAACTCGATTGCTCACTTGGCTAAGGTTTTCCTAGCTCTCCTGGGGTCCACGTTGTCCCAAAGCTCCCTCGTTGTCCAGAGGGCACGGGCTACGTGTGGCGCAACGCGACTGTTGCCGCGGCTGTGGCAGGGGACAGGCCTGTGAGTGCCAGACGCCTAATGGTGCGCGAGGGGGTGCGGGCATAACGGGCCACGCTCGCGGCGGATTCACGGCGCACGGTTTGCTTCCTCATTGGTTGTCTCTCTTTGAGGAGGGCTGAGAGCCACGCACGCGACGCATCGTTCCTTCTCTCTGGTCTCCCAGCTTAACTTCGCGGCCGATCCAATCATCAGACGGAGTGCCGAAACTTTCGTTCGTTGATGTCTCCCCGCAGCGTTGGCAGAGTCCGTCCGCTCCCGCCGCCATGGATGAGCGGACGCAGGACGATGCGGACGGGCTAAGACGATGAGGACCATGGTTGAAGCTGAGGAGCGGCGGAGAGGCGAGCGTCGAGGCGGCGGCCGTTGTCGCCCATCGAGTCCTTGCCGAGCGCAATGATTGCTCCCTCGATGCACGGCGGGGGGAAAGGGGGGGAAGATCGGCAAGTCAGAGGGCCGCGGTGACGTCTAGGCGGATAAGGGGGGACGAACTGGGGGGGGAGGGTCCGACGTGCTCACAGTGAAACACGCGATCTCCGGAGGGAGGCGGCCGTGAGAAGGGTGGGTGCGGACTGCGCGCGTGGCTTGCGACGGCACAGCTCTCTGCTTGTCTGCCGGCGGTCGGGACGACTGGAAGAATGGTCTGCTGGAAGTACCCCGGTATAATGATGATAAGTTGGCACGGAGCAATAAGCAACTGGTTTGCGAATGAAAAAGCACGGTCACAACGATTCAGATGCCACGCCCACTTCAACTCGACGAAAACCGTGCAAATCAATCTAAGCCGTTCAGCGTTTAGACAGCTGGTCGACCAGAGAGGGGAAGACGCACATAGGGGCAATGCGAAAGTGACTTCGAATACGCGAGAGAGACGGGAGAGAAAACGAGAGCGAGAGATTTGGAATGGAAACGCGTACCCATAGGACGCTCAATGAAGACAACTCCACAGACGGGGTAAAGCGACGAAATGCACCAACGTCTGAAGTAAGCTGAAGTCGTGGCTATTAGGCACAGTCCATCCGGTCCCCGGCTGGAAAACGGTCAGTGGGAGATGCCATCCCGCAATCTCAATTTCTGACGGGCAATTTCAAGTCAAAAACTGATCATTGTGACTACTTCGACCCCACTATCAACTCGAGGTCCCACCAACCAACGGTCTTCAATCCCCAATTCTCTGGCCTGTCCTAGTGAAGCGAAAACACCAATATTCAAAATGCTACAATCTCGGATGCCCATGTGGAAAGTAATAGTGTCGACAGTGGAAGCTAGCAACAAAGCAAATTTTCAACGTTATCTAAAGACAATATTGGCAAAACGGGTGTTAAAAGCAATTCAACTTTTGGAATGATATATGAATTCATAAAACCCTTCGTTTTTTAAATATATTCATACATTTGACGGAAAGTCAGCCATCGAGACCAAGAGAAGACACATGGATTGCCAAGGTTGTCATGTGGGCTCCCGCTACACCTCATGGTATTAAGGCAGAATACATTCCCTCTCAACACACTCAAAGTCTCACACCTCCCATGCAAGCAAATCAAGGACTTTATCTTGAACCATCTCAAACCCATCAAGACTGGTTTGTAATTTTCCTTACTAAATGCAAAGCATTAGTATGTGATAACTACATGCAACGTGACGTCAAATTCTTTTTATCTTATTTGAATCCTAACTCAATTTTCTAGGACAAGTGGATATTTCATGAGAATATGTGCACATTTGGAATTTATCTTAACTATCAATTAATGGTGAAGTAGCACATGGTCGACACCACGTGGATCAATAAGGGATCAAGGGCTTGTGAGGGACTCCATGTGATGGCTTGAGCATTAGAGACCCTCAAGCACTACGATTTTGGCCTAGCTATCTAAGGATTTCATCCAATGTACTACATAGGTATTGGATCCTTTTGGTTTGAGTTTGCGGATTTAGAAGCTAGCTCAGTGTAACGCATGGGGAGAAACAAATGGCCAATGCCACATGCATGTAACAAAGGTCCTTAAACTTTGGGTCGTTTGAGAGGATGGCTTGAGTTTCTAAGACCCTCAAGCACCAAAATTCTGGCCTAGTAGGCCAAGTCTTCCATCTAATCTGCCGCAAGTGCATATTGCAACTTTATCCAGAATTCTGTGGATACATGGCGACTCAAAACAGTAGTGAATTCAAAGGAATGGAGGAACCCATCACTCTATTTACATAAACATTAAACTAAAAATAATGAAATAATATTTGTATTTCATACATGATATCCAAACTGAAATCATATTTTGAACGGGTTTGTTCCAAGAAAACTGGCCATCTGATACAAGAAAAATATTTGGATAACTCCTTATACACCTGCATAAACCAGCTCACAATATGAAAATAATCAAACCAATGTGTTTGAGAAATGGAATCAAAGACATAATTTTAAAAAAGAGGGATTCAGGAAACTTTACCATACACGTAAACATCCTTTTCCTTAATATTTTGATGATTTTCAAAGAAATGTGAAAGACAAAAAAGATACATTTTTTTCTATCAAAAACAATCCTTGATGCCAAGTCCTACATTGGACACGAGTGATGCCACAATTTCTGGCATTAAACAGAAAAAAACATCTCTCATGACTCCATTATTCAAATCATCACAGTGTCAAGGCATGCTTTCATAATGAATTTGTACCACAGTTACATGCATCTCAATACGTTGATAGGATTCAATTTCTTTAACTCGTAACAACCATCACTATCTCAAGGAACATGATTTGTGGAGCCTAGAAAAAAGGTTACCCCATACACACTCTCAAGTACCTCTTACTCTTATGTGAGATGAATTAAGCTATCCTACAATAGGAAAAAGGGTCGAAGACCAAGGCATAACATGATAAGCATGCAAAGAGCTAGGATGCAGGAAAAACAAGGGAAATACAAGCATCAACAACCAAAAAGATAAGAAAGGAGAAAGAGACATAGATTGCAATAAAGACACCAATGGAGGTATAAACACTGATAGGGATAAGGACAAAGAATGAGACAAGGACAAATATACAATCAAAGTCAAAGGTAGGAAAGGAGAGGAACAAGAAAAGTAGACCTTGAGAGAAAGAGAAGGTGAACTTTGAGGGAAGTACGCATTAAAGAAGTAATGGCACTATTAAGATATGTCCCATCACTTATAAGTGAAGAAATGATGGGACTAAAAAGATTTGTAGAAGAGTGATGGGTGAAATTGGACTTAAATCTGAAAGGTCAAGGCATGAACAGAGGAAACTGAAATTTTTGCAAGAATTTGTAGATCACTTGGAGGACAACATGGAGAGTTACCTCAACCAAATGCAGAGATGTACCCACAAGTGTAGACTTGTTCCGCATAAGGTGCCTGCCATGGATGCCTTAAGACTAAGTCTGGAAAACTAAACCTAAAGTAGAGCCACTATGTTGCACAGAGGAAGGCGTAGGCCTTTCTAGAGGTGCTTCCTAAGGTACTAGCCTGTAGTGTCAGAGGATAAGGCTTGAACAAGTTGACTCTAAAATCATGAGAAGGAATCTTGATGATGGCTCAAGAATATTCAAGGCATTGACAATCACCAAAGGCATACCAGACTCAATGGATTGAGCTCCTCAAGTAGTCGTGGGAGGGCCTCCTGAGACGGCCTGCAAGGTTATAGGTAGTTGCATAACCACATGTGTGGTTACATAACCACCCAAGGCAGCTATCGAATAACCACGAAGATGAATGGTCACTAGAAGCTGATGGGGCAGTCGTAGCTAAAGAGCCACTCGAAGTTGAAGATGCACGAGTAGTTGGTGTGTCAACAAGAGGTTGTAAGAATATGTAAACTAACAACCCTTCAGGTTGAAGCTGAAGGGTCCTAACCCCTAAAGGCCTCCAATGGCACATTTAAATCTTCTTAGGGCAAATATTTGAAGCATACCTCCCTGTATATAAGGAGGTGAATTTTTCTCCTTCAAACGTAGATGAAATGCAACACAAGATGCATTTTAGCCAAACTCAACCATCAAAACAAGGTGAAACATAACGCGGATTATGTGAAATAAGAATGGAAGAATGGGGCCCCGATAAGGTTTTCACTTGAATCATGATTTAATATGTGAATTGTATAAGGTATAAATAGATGGACACCCTTACCAATTACGAAGAAGATATTTTTTAATCATCATATTTTGAAAACAAATTGTGTGAAAGCACTTTCTTTTGTGATGGATTTCCATCTCCATTAGAATATTGACTAACAAAGATAATGCTCAATCGCAAGACCCCATCACATATGAGAATGTCCCTCACATTAAGGCTATACTTATACGTGGATAACAACTTTCCGATTTCATAAGGCAATCTAGGATGGAGGTTGTTGATCGAATGGTGAATTGTAGAGGGAGGGAGTGATGAACGAGAAATTCAAGAGGTTCCTAGTGAATTACATGATTCTAATGAGGAAAATGACTTTGCAAATTCTTTTGATCAAGTTGTTGCCTTAGACTCAAACAATGATGACGATAATTACAATGCATTAAACATTTAGAATACAGATGATGAAAATGGGAAAAAAAATTCCAAGGATCTGAAGTGTTCGTACAAACATTGAAAAAGAAAGAAGTTGGTACTTGTGAGAATGTGAATGAGGTTGATTCTCCAGAAACAAACATTAATAGAAGAAAATAAACATGATGAATTTGGTAAATCCATGGGTGACACTGTAAGCTAGATAGGTGATGAGAATAATGAACCAGGATTCCTTAACAAGGATCCTAATTGTGACATTGATAGAATGATGACATCAAACATGTGCCTCCAAGCCTGAGTTTATAAAAACACCTTCTCATCAAAGGAGTGCCTTTTTCATGCAATTGTCAATTAGAATGTCAAGCTAAACTTAACCTCACGTACTATTAATTGGGTATTATCTCCTATTCATCCAATTCAAAGTAGATAGAACTTAAATCATTCTTTCCATTCCACATGAAAATTTTGTTTCAATATATAGTATTATTTTTCCCTGTGTTTTCAACCAAATTCAATTTACGTATTTTTTCTAATAACCTAATGTCATCCTACACACTCTTCTATGTCTGATGTTTTTTCCTTTCCATGAGTTGAAAACAATTACTAGAAAAAGTGTACATTTAATGGCACCGCCAACTCTCAATGCGCATTGGCAACTTGTGTATGGAGTGGTAAGGCAATGGGCATGTCTGTCATCATTTATCGCTGGCCAGAGGAAGATAATAATAATACTCTTTTCATAAGTCTTGAAGTTTTTAATCATGCATCACAACGCTCTTCTTATCTGCTACAAATATTACGCAAAATTCTAAAAAATCATTTAAACTTGTCTCTCAATGTATTCATGGAAAAATTACAACGTAGGGTAGCTGTGACGTTGTCCACATGGGTAATGAAAATCACACGTGATTTCATCTTGATTGTAAAATAAACACAAAATTTAAACGGTTTCCGTAAATTTGCAATATTTTTCTAGCGCGTACAATAAGTCCATGAAGGTGGCCACTACAAATTGTGGAAGAAGCTAAATGAGTATTTCATAAAGTCTTGCTTTATGGGGATGTTCCATACACCAAAGACAATGATTTTGAGATAAAATTGGTGTAAGTCTAGGATAACACTCGTGGGTACTAACACAAAGAATCAGTCATAATGAGAGGTTTCAATTCAAAAACCTTAGAATGGAAATGAACAAATCTTCCCTCTCTCATGGGCATTAGTGGAGAATAATTTTTATGCATTTTGTGAATTTTTTTTATACGATGTCAATTGGGTTTTCAACGAGAAGGAACCCACCTATTACATTTTTGTCAATGGCCAATAGTACATAAAACGAGAAGTGAAGAAATTGAGAAAATGGGATGAATTGAATTTGTTTTGTGTGAACCACATCCTAAAGAAGATAAAGGCAAAAGGGGTCGATGCCACAAGGTTTGCATTCATACGAGCTTCCACGGAACAAAAAAAGTGGGTCTCTAAAGAAGTAACTAAGGGATCGCGGAAGATTTGAAGTGAAGCAACGCGCCTTGTCAAACAAATTTCAGTAGCCAACTTTATGATCTTCGCTTTCATCGGACCATGTCTTGCACACGATACCACAAACATAGAAGAGTCAAGTGATCAAAAGAAATGTGCTATTTGAGAACTTGCATCTCTTCAAAAGTTTGTTTTCCTTAATGACTCCATCCTTGCTCTCATGAATGAGAAATATGAGAATGCTTTCACCTGATGTGCTAACATCATTTTATGAATTCAAACAAATCTCCTTGTCCACCTTGCTCAAGTTCTTACACAAACGCAACAGTGTAATAGTGTTGCCAACACCATCATTATGCCTTTCTCAACACCACTTTTTAGTAATGTGGTAAGAAGCTCAAGTCAAGTGTAAAAAGTCCATGATTCTGATCGAATGTGTAAGTATATGAAGTATCAAGACACAAACTTCCCATGTTAACATGCACTACATATCATTCTTGAAATGAAGTAATCTACATCACTTTTATGCAGCGTTCACCAACCACATTCCATAAAACCGTGGTTATGAAGGGATGAAATCCTCTTTTTATTAGGCACATTGGACAATGTCTTAATCCTTGAGGATCAATCCTTTGAATGATGCATTCAAAAAATCACTAGGAAGGCCAAGAACAAGAGGCACAAAAAATGAAACAATTTTAACGTGAAGTGCATGAAAACACCTTACTTCCAACAAATATGGTCAAAATTGTAGGTTACACCATGTTGCTTACATTCCAAAGGTAATGATCTTTGATGTGGAGGAACAACAGTAGAAGACCTACATGCCAAAAAGAGTTGATGTACGAGTTTGAATCATGGATCGAATGACCAATAATGTGGTGGATCACGGAGTTATATGTCATGTGTGTGATTATACCAATATTGTAGGTATTGGAAATTTACCATGGCGATTTGTGTACACTTCAATATTTTTTGTGTCGTATCCTTTCCTCCCTCCCACTTTGGCCCCTTCTCTTCCTTCTGTCCCTCTTTCACTTCTTATCTTCTTTTTAATCCCTTTCTTTCTCACTCTTTTACTCTATCCACCTTTCTTTTTCTATCATCTCTCTTCTTCCCCATCTCTCTCTTTCTTCTTTACATCTCCTCTCCATTTTTCTCTCTCTCATATCATTATTTCTCTTCCTTATCCCTCTCTCCCTTCATGCCTATCCCTCTCTCACTTTCTCACAATCTCTCATCACTCTATCCTTTCTTTTTTGTACTTACCTCTCCTCTCTCTCTCTCTCTCTCTCTCTCTCTCTCTCTCTCTGTGTGTGTGTCTCTCTTTCTCCTCCCCCTCTGTCATTGTTTCGCTTGCTCCTCCCTTCTTATCTCTTTTCTCTCTTGTCCTTTGAAACACGGTTTTAGCCATGGAATCCTTTCTTNCTCTCCTCTCTCTCTCTCTCTCTCTCTCTCTCTCTCTGTGTGTGTGTCTCTCTTTCTCCTCCCCCTCTGTCATTGTTTCGCTTGCTCCTCCCTTCTTATCTCTTTTCTCTCTTGTCCTTTGAAACACGGTTTTAGCCATGGAATCCTTTCTTATTAAGACCGTGTGTATCCCATGTTAGACATTTTCTATTTCATCACAGAAATTTTCATTCAAATCATTTTGTGTTTTGTTACGTGTAAATGTATGATTCATTCCTCAATACGAATCATACTAAAGGTTTAAGGAAATTTGCTTTTGGAAAAAGTTTAATAGTGTATACATTGAAAATTTTCTAAACTATTGTCAAAACCTTTCACTCATTGAGTGATAAGTCCAAAACGTAGAGTTCCCCACATGATCGGGTTTTAAACAAGTCAGTTTTACTCTTGGCCCCTTATAAGGGATTGATGTCACATATACTGATAATGGTCAATCATTTTTAAATAATGTTTTATACTAAATGAATTAGAAGAATTCTTTTGAACTACACAGTTTTACCATTAAAATGTGTATGAATGAGGAGTTATCCAAATTTTTTACGTGTTCATATGGCCAAAACATTACAAAAATCATAAAATACGTTCAAATGATATTGTAGAGTTTGAAAAGGTTATAAATGCTTAATTTTACCATGTAATTTCGAAGTGAATGAAAATTTAAGTACATTTATTTGTTTCTCCCTCCCCCAAAAACAATTTCAAAAAATTCAATTGTTGGGGAGTGAAATTTCAACATAATTGTCGATGATGTTGTAATATGCATGTGTAGAAGATTGGAGGATAAGGGATTGAAATCTTTCAGCTTTCGTTTGAAATTATATCCTTCCCGCCCGGTACACATGGGTGTTGTAACTTTACGGGGAATTATGTTTATGGCTGGTCCCTCTCCCATGATGTTGAAAATCTTGGAATAGTTTTCGGGAGGGGCAAGATTCTATTAATTTATCATAAGGAATATTAATTTTTAAATCATATGATAGAATGCACTTGGCAAAAGTTATAGGATATAATAGTACATGTTTACCGTGTTTGTAATTATAAAGTTTCATTGTTTTCTGGTTATGTTAGAATGGTATGATAGTTTTTATCTACGCGCATTGTTATGCGTTAAAACTGAAGGAGATAGAACGAATGTTTACAAGTAATGGAGTTCAACGTGCAATTGTGAAAGAGAAATTCCGGATACTTCTTTGTATACGCAAATTACCCATTTCATCTTTCGATGACTTTGAAAAGAAATTGCTCTGGCCATTTTCCCACCCTCCCATCAGTGTCCATCATCGCAGAACGTCGGAAAGCCGCCTTTGGAGAGTCGACAACGGCCGTGTCCGCATCGTTTCCGCAACTCACCTGGAGAATCAGCTGGACTAGTCCGAAATGCGAATGATTGGTGCGCTTCGTGAATGTCTTTCGTGTTCGCACCGTGAAACGAGGACATTCGTGCGTGGGCGAAGCAAACTTTGCAGTTAACCACTTACAAGCCACGAGATTGCGACCGCAACTGTAGTGGACTATTTTTCATCAGATGAGCGGACAATTTCTNTTTGGAGAGTCGACAACGGCCGTGTCCGCATCGTTTCCGCAACTCACCTGGAGAATCAGCTGGACTAGTCCGAAATGCGAATGATTGGTGCGCTTCGTGAATGTCTTTCGTGTTCGCACCGTGAAACGAGGACATTCGTGCGTGGGCG
>SZWC01008249.1:21531-38983 GCA_023375785.1 Penium margaritaceum
GATATGGATATAGATATAGATATAGATATAGATATATATATAGATATAGATATAGATATAGATATAGATATAGATATAGATATAGATATATACATGTAGATATTGATATACATATGGATATAGATATAGACATAGATATAGATATAGATAAAGATATGGATGTAGATATGGAAATAGATATAGATTTAGATAAAGATAGATGTATAAAAACATTTAGAGGTATGGATGTAAAATAGATATATTTCTGTACACCAAAATGTATAAAAATAGAAATATTGTTGTAACAATTATACATGAATAGATTTATGTTACTTTATATTTTATTATTTGTTTTGAGGTATTCATGAATTAAATTGAAAATTGCGTGAAATCATGTATGTGATCAGAAAAAAATAGTTTTATTGATGTAGTTTGATGTGCAAATGCTTTTGTGAATGCTTTGGTTTCTCAAAGGAGATGAGTGATGGATTGGTTATTTTTGGTTCGTGAATATGTATGGTTTTCCTTGAGAAAATACTAAAATTCATGTTCTGAAAGGAAATCCCCTTTCATGAACGCATACGTCACATCTTTTCTTTGTAATGTACCCTGAAAGTATAGATAGGAGTAAGATATTTCGGTATAGTCGAGGCAGGTTAAGGCGTTTCGTATGCGATGTGGTCTTCACGAAGCCAAGTCGCCTATTAGGGGTTTTCGTTGCGGTTTCACCTATGCGACAAACCTGTCCGCCACCCATTTTTTGCATGTTCGCCCTCAACCATCCACGACGACCGGTGGGTGGGTGAACTTGGGGGTGGGATCAACTCGCATTCCCACTCACCCTTTGCCAGCCGTGGCCTTTGTGTCAAAGGTTGAGAAGCAAGATGGTCGGGACTGGATCGTCTACGTTGACCAGCCTGACACCCTGGCGTGAATTCAAAATGGTCGTGAGACTTTCAGGCGTATCTACGCATTGCTGTCGGCATTTAACATCGATGCATTTGGATTCTTGTCCAGATCTGTCAATTGACCTTGTCCCAGCTATTGTCGCCAACTTAAACCTTAACGACAAAGTACACGACGTTCCTGCTGGCTACTGGCCGCAGCCGGCAACTTTGTTCGAGTAGCTGTCAGTTGTGTTTGAAGATTCTTTCTGTCATTTGTGCCCTTGAAACTGAATGCGCGTGTGGGGCCAAGGTGTGGGTATCTCTTCAAACACCTGTTTGACTTTCCCCAGGTTGATGGGCTTTTTACCAACGTCTCACAGGTCAGATCCCCCTAGTCAACGGTCGACTAGGGGGATCTGACGGAACAAATGTGACTCGATCGTCTTTCTGGCTGGAAGACGAATCCGCTTTCCGATTCCAAATTACTTTACCGATGCACTCTATCAGAAAAACAAAAACAAAAAAAAATCCATACGATCGATGTTGACCGATAACCGATCGACGTGCATACGACTAAGTTGGACCGATCGAGGGAGGGCGGAGTCCACGTGGTGACCATGGGGCCCCGCTCTTGCGCATCCTAAATTTTGCACTCAAGAGAGAGCCACTCGGTCGTTTCCGTAAGGTTCATCCTCTTCGATCCTACAGTTTCGGTAAGAAAACACACGAACGCAACGCTCGACCACTTGCCCAAAGCACCAAACCACGGTTCCTTGCTTTGCACGAAAAAGGCCCCTTAGACTGTGCTTCGTGCACACCAACGCTGGACTGTACCCATGACAAATCCAAAGTCAAGTATGATTCTTCTTGGCAAACGCTGGTTTAAACATCTGCTTGGCTGGTCGCTTTCTGCGAGGATTGTTGAGTTGGCGAACTGGCTTCAGGCTTTTTTCACGTGTTTGCATTGTTCTGACCATTCCCTTTTTCACTTTTTCGTGGCCAAGGAATTCGCGGTCCGCGGATGTGGAGGGCATCTCCAATTGACGCCGGGAAAGCGAAGAGAACAAGACGGAAGTCGACAACTCAGCAATCGACCTCAACAGCAGTGCATTCGAAGGTGGGAAGAAACCTCCGTTCTTCCATCAAGGTCAAAGGTTGTGCTACTGGTAAAAACCGAAGACGTAACGAAGTCTTTGGACTCGCATTTTCTATGACATCATTCTTCGAGCTTCCCAAAACTACACTCTGCGGAAAACTGTATTCCATGTCTCTAGCCTCTAAGCTGAAAAACATCTTTCTCTATGATTTTCCTCAAGTTCAATGCCTGACTTCTAGGTGTTTCTAACCTGACAGATGTCAAACCCATGATCCACTGCTCAACAATATGTTCTCGACAGCAAAGAACATGCCACACGTATTCAACCTACAACAGACACGTCATGTGGTTCTTCTACACATCGCAATAAATGATATATGGCCAAGATAACGAACGAACATACAAACTTTGATAATTTGACTCCATATACGGTTTCCTCTTCCTTTGTGACTTTGCCCTTTCAATTAATTTACCAATTTTAGTCTTCATTCTTTTCTTACAATGAATTTTGCGTGGTCCGTTCTCGTTCTCTCCATTTCATTCCTTGATTTTGTCGCACGTCTCATACCTTTATTATTTTTTTGTTTCGTTGTGTCCACGGAGGCTCAAAAACACAATGATGATAAATAAAAATCTTCATTTTCAGGAGGAGATTATTTACCATGGGCCTATGTTAGTTGATTATCTATCCCAAAACAATTTTTTTATACTAAAATATAAGAACAGTAAGGTGTGTGAGGATGGCTCCTTTATTGCATTCGTACAAAAGATTTAGAAAAGCCAAATAGTGTCCGGAATTTTTAATTCACAACCAATGTCACCATGACTTCTATTTCCTTTTCAAGTTTAATTCTCGTACTAGAAAATTCCTTGAATGCACACATCAGAATTCACCACTTTAAAATCAACATTCAGGTCTGTTCTATTTAGCTTCGACTATTCTAAATTCTTGCTTCTAAGTATGGGGCTTAAACTATTCTTGATTCCTAGTTGTTGGAATGGGCGATCACTGCAGTGAGTGACTGGTTCGACATGGTGCATTCGATTTGACAAACGGAGGTCTATACGCATAGTTACGGTTTTTATCCACGAATTTCCTAGTGCGGCTTGGTCGGGAATTTCCTACTTTACACGCCATATTTCATCTTGGCATATACGTCCAAGGGGGGAGGAGCCTCCATCTTTGTGTGCTGCATGCACAATAGGGCTCAGCATGCCTATTGATCTGGCTTGGTCAGTACTTGTGTAGTGCAAGAAAACACCACTGGGTACTAGGCTAGGTCCAATGAAGGTGGGGGAACACCTGACCTACAACTAAGACCGCGGTACATGAGCGGCTTCATCAATGTGCCTCAACGGCAACACACAAGGCGTGGAGTGGGAAGCACTCTACATTAGTGCATGCATGTACGACTACGCATTGCATCAATACATGCATGCACGCCTTAGTAACAAAATATAGAGCCAAAAGTGAGGACCGCTTTGCATTAGTCGCTACATGCACGACTCAGCATCTAGGACCATTTTCAAGTGAAGGTTTCCTTGGGGAGGAGGCTACATGCTATAGAGAAGGAAGAATCCATAAGGAGGAAGCTATGACATTACAACATGAAATTCCCTCAAAACAAAGAGCATCATGTCAACTCACCAGGATCCTAGTATAAAAGCAAACTGCACTTACTCAGTCTAGCAACTCCAACAAATATTCAAATACAATTCCAATAGTAACGCCTAGAGACCAATAGTCTGCATTTTTCATACAACGTTTTCAACCAAGAATCTATAGATGGTCTCTCACCTAACGACCCATCTCAACCTAGCACCCTTCTGCGAGCCGGGGTTGGTGGACGCCCCATTTTACTTGAAGGCTTGACAACCTTGAAGAGGTGGCCAGACTACGTCCAAGACTGGGAAGTAGCCTTCTTACCATTGCCTCTTACGACGTTGCTCATCTCAAAGCTAGGAGCTATGTCTAAGCATTGAGCCTAGAGTTAGTTTATAGCGTCAGCTCTGCTTTGCATTGTTGATCTAGTCTACAATGAATATGTTGGAGTTCCCTTTTATCAAAAAGAAGGGAATAGGACTCTTCTAGCTTGGTTAAGAGGGCCAAAAGTCCTCTGATGACCCAGAGAGTCTGGCACTGGCTACTAGGGTAAAATGGAGGCTTCCTTGAAAATTTGGAGGCCATTTCATCTAAAAGTATGGTGACCATGTCGAGACCCATACATCGACACATTTGATGGCCTAGAAAGGTGTTGTGTCCTTGGATGGGGCAGGTTGTGTCAGAGCATAGAGCTGAGCTGTGATTTGTTGCTCTTTCCCTATACCATACTCATACTTGATAATCGTTTCAACTACAAGTTCTGTATTTTTTTTCACACTAAGGAGTATGGGGATAGCTTGCTGGGCACATAGATCCTAGACAACAGCAATGACCCTTTGATCCATCAGAGCACGCGCTGACTTTGTCACTACGAGAAACAAGAATCCCACATGGTATCAGAGCAGCAGATCCCTGCTACAAAGAAAAAAGAACAGTTACAACTCAAGCATCCAAGGATGACAAGGTTAGTCACCACTTTGAGTGGCATGGTGAGCGTGTGACATGGCGACCCTGTTCACATGGAGTGATTTAGGACACTTTTAGCGACCTCAATTTGGAGAATCCACACATGGACTTTGAACAACTGAATGGCCTCTCAGCGCCAGGCTTGTGTATGGACCAAGGACGTGCTCAAAGGAGAGAGCAAGAAATAGCTAAGGATGCAAAGCGCTCGAGAGAGGAAGCGTTTGGACAAAGGCACTTCTAGACGGCGTGCGTACAAATGGAGCCTTGTGGAAACACTTTGTTGACGAGTGTGTCGTGCTCTAAATTTTGAAGAAGAGCAATGAAGCCATGAAGCTCATTGTCCACAGTTTCAAAAGGAGGTGTCCCTGATTTTTCAGCATGTGCATTGTCAGCATCACCTTCTACTAGCATAATCATAAACATCAACTCCATTCCTCTCGTAGGCTAATGTGGCAGGTTTCATTATAGAAGCTGTCATGTTAGTGTAGATACAAGTGATAGGATGTGCACAGTTGGAGATGGTACAACAATGTGCGTTACAACCATTCCAAGCTGCAAGAGAAGTGTCATCCAAGCAACTTGTAAAGGGACTACTTGAGGCAGGTTAACTTGAGGCGGTTGAGGAGCAAGTTTTCATGCATGAAAGCACAGAGCAATGTTAGCATATTGGCAAGCAGCATCTCATTTGCCTATGGGAGCGGCTTAACTATAAGTTGTAATATGTGTAGACAACTCAAGTTCAAGGGAAAATGGCATTGATCCAACAGCAAAATGAATATTGTAGCAAAAACGAGATTCATTAGTGCTACTTGAGCCATCTACACATTTGTTTCAACTCAGTTCCTCAAGTAAATTCAAAATCTTTCTACCCTAAGTAATGAGGTCAAGTTCATCTTCTCATGGAGGAAGCATTCAGACAAATACGACGACTTTTGAAGCAGCATCTCCAATACCACTACAACAGCCAAAGCATGTAATAGTGCCACCAAGCTTTGAAGCGCCCCAAGCTGCAGCCGATGAAACGAAACAGTGCTCCTTTGAAACCCACGTGATGACGTCACGAGGGTTGGTATCACTCTATGCACTACTTCGCAAGCCACGATTAGGGAAGCCATGGGCAACAGTATAGGTTGTCATAAAGCTGAGGTAAGTAGCCATCTTACAACAACTCATGGAGGGTGGAGTGGTGACCAAGGAACTAGATTCTTATCTTAAGCCTGACAATAACAAAAAATGGCCATAACGTGTGTACAAACATGATAAAACGGTTTCGACACTACTGGTCGTAGAGTTAAACGACTCCCCACACGTTTACAAGTCGACCAAGGAAGCGAATAATAGCTTCGCATGCTCCGTCCAACAGAAGACAAGGTGGACGTGTTTAGGTATTCTTTGGCAACATATTGAGTTTCATACAAGCTTCAAATCATGTAACAACTTGACTCTTCATCAGCTTGTATGGAGCCAATGCAACAGCTTCATGCCCTCCCAATGTAGCAAGCATTTAAGCATAACACAACCTGTAAGCAGTGATGTAGCAGGTACTCTTGTATGGAGCCATGAGTACATTGAAGCTCAAAGAATGAGCTTACAACATGCAGTTTTATCTACAAAACACGACGCAAGAGGAAGCGACATAGTGGCAACTCCGAGGTAGCCCACCACCATAGGCGTAGTAGTGACGAGCGCACCAAGGCATAGACGCTCGTCAATAGTCTAGCATGTGCTTATCACAAACGCAAATCTTACACCATGAAACAAAGTGGGTAGCAACAGAGGAAGAAGAAGAAGGAAAAGAAAAGAGAGCGCCCGAACAAAAAAAGGGGTGGAATCCCAAAGCACCATTTAGTTATAGCGTTGACACCGGCAAGTGTAGTAATAGCACAAATAAAACAGCCTTCATGATGCAAAGGAGCAACCAGAGTCAAGGTGTATGACAATGTGGTCAAGCATATCATGATGGTTCTACTTAGCGTCAGCAAATAGGTGTTGATCTAGGGGCAATGCAAAGCCAAAAGAAAAAATCTGTAATGACAACAACCCCCTCAATGAGAGCACATCAATCACTACAACTTTATACTTGGCCAGGACAACACTAGAGAGGGTACATTATGCATCCAAGGAGAAATCTGCCCTATTTTAAGCAGCTGAGTGAATTAAAGCTCCTGAGCACATCAACAGAGGTACACATCAGCATCGGCATAGTTGCAATAGCAGTGAAAGTGCCAGCTGCAGCTTACTTTGTCACAGCGACACAAAAGGAGATTCTAGAGAGAGGGGGGGAGAGAAAAGGTATCTGCTAGTACTTTGGGGTAACACACAATGGAGCATCCTTAGAAGCGGACAAAATCCTACTTGAGCTGGATGTAGAGGCAGTAAGCCTACCACATGAGAGGTGGCATGCAAAATTGGAGCAATTGCGTTCCATGACAAAATCTTGTCGGGGTAACAAGTGAACGCAGTAAGCCCACATGGTGTCAAGGGGCATGCATAAACGCAGTAGTTATGTTCCAAGGTAGAGCGGCAAGTAAGACCACAATGACAAGTGAGATGCATAAAGAGAGTAGTCATGCTTGATGAAAAAATCCTACCAAGGTGGTACGTGGAGAAAGCAGCGTCGACAACATTGGGGCACAATTTAGACCTCTCAAGCAGACAAGGACCACGTCCTCACATGTCCATCAAGAGGAAAAACCAAGTAAAGGGGAATTTTTTTCTCCTCACGACAACAAATCAAACTCCTAAAGTAGCGTGACGATTGACAATTGGTAATACAACATCAACTAGAGAGCATCATGACAATTGGAAGAAGTGCCGAAGTGGAGAGGAGGAGTGTACGATCTTGGAACAACCTCGAAGCAGCTTGTTGTAATCACAAGCTACACAGCTTAGATCATTTGTTACACAAATTGGAGCTTTAAGCCAAGAAACCATGCGGTGCCTTGTGGAAGGGGTAAGTCACAACCAATAGCAACAACAGTAATCGCAAAGGGTAAAAAAAAGGAGGCGTCCCATGTCTACTATAGGTACCCTAGGGGTTTAGAGAAAATCCTATTGGAATGCAAAATGTATTTTGATAGAAGTCAAAACCCACTTCCAGCTTTCCTTTCCCTCAGAAAAAAAATTGAATGGTGAGTGCACCTCGAGCCCGCATGGACCCTCCTTCCTCGGTAGCCAGCATAACAACAAAACAATGACAGCAACTGAAGAGGCAATGACCAGTAGGAATGGATAACTACTATAATTCTCTTTGCAACAACTCTCGCTTCAAATTTCAAAGTGGACCTCACCACTTTTGTCACCAAAACGAGATAATCACCTACTCCGGTTACCTCAACAAGCTTCTGGCTGCAATACGTGATATGTGAGCTTGAATCAACTCTTTCAAGTTTTAGAAAAGGAAACAATGCTAGTTGAAAGGGGTTGCAAAGCTACGGTTTCAAGATGGAGCTCCATATTGAGCTGTGGTGTGCACTGGTGTGTGAGCAAGACAGCGGGACAAAAAAAAGGCTTGATGGAGAGGGGAAAAAAGAGGCTGGCAGAGGGGAGCGTCAAGCTAGGGGGAAGCAGCAAAGTCCATGTTGGACATCGCACCTACTTGTCACAACGGCAAGCTAGGCCAAAAGCCGACTGCAACAACAAGCACGGACGCAACAAGGCCCTCCTACGATATCGAGCTGACACAAAGACCTCTACTGCGATGGAAGAGTAGTTGGCTAGCAGTTGGCAAGCGAGCAAGGCCTTCGCTCGACGACCAGCTAAGTAAAGAAAAAAGGGCAATGATGGAGTGTCACGCGTAGGCGGCGGGGGCCTCAACAGTGTCCGTGGCCATGGAGCAAGTGAAAGACCAATCAACGAGCTCCAATCAATGCAACCAACGGGCTGCGAGGAAGAAAAAAAAGGTAGGGCGGTGGTTGAAAGCAACAGGAGCCCTAATCAAGCAGTCCAATCAGGGTTGACCCACCAGAGTGATTGCGGGTCAGTGCCTGGAACAACGATAACAACAACAACTACAAACCATGTTCTAGCTACAGAGAAATCCATGATAGTCTAAGGAGATTATTTCAAGACTGGAAATGGACCAAGAATGGATGTGGGGGCACAATGGCTGCCTCATTCATGGCTAAATCAAGTCAAAGCTGTTGATTTGGCTAAAGGAAGTGGTGGACGTAGTTTAGAAGAGTTGTCAAAGCAATTGGTTGAAGTGACAAGGGGAGCAAAAAACTACAATGTTAGGAAACTGAGATCGGCAACAAGCTTTTATGCTTGTCGGCCAAGGGTGGCTACAGCAAGATGGCGGTCCAAGCAGGTGGTACCAATCAGCGATCCCGCCTCGTAAGCACCGCGTTAATGGAATGTTCTTAAGCCTTCTATTGCACAACCAAGCACATGCATGGGAGGCATAGTGGATTGGGCTGTGGGAGGTTGCTTCTACATGAAGCAACCTCAGTAATGAGCGAGAAGCTGAACTGAGCTTCACCCAATCTAATTCTCATACTCCACCCAACCTGCTGCGACCAAACAATGGCCTCAACAAAGCCCAGGAAATTCTGAAAATAGAATTTCCAAGGCAATACTCAACCGATTCCAGCCACATTTTTTCCAGAGAAATCCAAACGGCCAGAGCACACCCAAGGGAAACACAAAGGTATCTTCTGGCCATAAACTTGTTTTCAAGCACCTGCAACCTCCGTCGATCACGAATTTCCTCGCTAAAAATCTTCTAGCTTTATCCGAATTTATCCGCAAATTACCGGGTGCGGCTTGGTCAAGGGTTTCCTATTGCATAGGCCAGATTTCATTCCAGCATATAGGTCTAAGGGGGAAAGGAGCCTGTATCTTTGTTTCGTGCATGCACAATAGGGTTGTGCATGCCAGTTGACCATGCTTGGTTAGTAGTTTAGCAGTGCAAGCAAGCACGGCTGGGCACTGGGTTAGGTCTACTAAAGGTGGAGTATGCATGAACGGGCAGCTAAGACCGCCCTACATGAACGCTTTTATGAGTGTGACTCAGGAGCAACGTGGAAGGCTTGGTGTGGGGACCACTGTACATCAGTGCATGCATGCGGGACTATGCATTGCATTAATGCAGGCATGCACAACCTAGAAACAACATGTAGAACCAGAAGCGTGGACCGTCCTGCATCCGTGGCTTCATGCACGAATCAGCAAGTGGGACCACTATGAAGTGGAAGCTTACCTAGGGAGGAAGCTGCATGCTCTAGAGAATGAAGATCCCTCGAGGAGGAGGTTGTGATCCTACAACAGGAAATTTTCTGAAGACACAAAGCACCAAGTCAACTTATCATGATCCTGGTATAAAAGTAGACTGGACTCAGTCATATGAGTAACTCCAAGACAACTTCAACTACGATTCAAATAGTAACACCTATATACCATAAATCCGCCTTTGCCAGACAACGCCTTAGACTAAGACTCTGTAGTCGATCTCTCACCTCCAGACCCATGTTAACCTGGCAGTCTTTTGCTAGCCTGGGTTGGTGGATGTCCCATACTACTTGAAGTCTTGGCAACCTTTATGAGGTGGCCAGACTACGTCCAAGATTGGAAAGCAGCCTTGCAAGAGGTGCCTCTTTGGATGTTGCTCAACTCTGAGCCAAGAGATCTATGTATGCATTAAGCACAGAGTTAGTGTCTAGCTATAGCTCTATTGTGCACTGCTAATATAGTCTAGACAAATTTTGCTGGAGATCCCCTCTGTCGACCTAGTAAGCCTGGTAGCGGTCTGCTAGCTTAGCTAGAGAGTCAGAAGTCCTCTGACAACTGAGTAAGTCTGGTAGTGGCTGCCAGCGTGGAGGGGAGCCTGCCCTGACAAATTGGAGGTCATTTCACCTCAAAGCATGGTGATTGTGCCGAGACCCTTACAACAACAACTTTGACGACCTAGGAAATTGTTGTGTCCTTGGATGAGGCAGGTTGCGTCATAGCATAGAGGTGAGCAGTGATTTGTCGTTGTTTCATTGTACCATACTTATACTTAATAGTCATTTTCACTGCAAGTTCAATCTTAGTGTCTTGCTTTCACACTCTAAAGTACAAGGGTAGCTTACTAGGCACACAGATCCTGGGCAATAGCAAATACCCTTTGCTACACCAGATTACGAGATGAATTCATCACTGTAGGTTCCAAAAACCCAACACTAGTGTAAGATGAGCATCGACACCAGAACTTGAGCGATGAAAAGGTGAGAACGATGGCCCAATTCCATAAGAAAACAAGATATACACAATGACCAAGTCAGATTTCACCAGAATAGGACACCGCTTATTGATTTCAAAGGGTGGCAAACTAAAACTACACCCCGTAAATTTTTTACAAAGTGAAAATCATAATCAACACGGGTATTCTCCCAAAACCAAGTCCATCCTATATTTCATAGTGGTTGTCCATTGACACTCACACATAGTTTGTTACATTTGCCCAACGTTCAAGTCATAGGACGTCCCATTGAGCAAAACATTTGAGCAAGAAATTCACACTTCAAGTATTCGAGCTTTGACCATGCAAGGTCGTTGGATCTACTCGCATTGAGGCAAGTGCGCTCGTTGTATTTGCTTTGTCTATGGGCTCTAGAGTGAGAGCAAGCCATCGAGCTGCTATAGTTGATTGCCTTGTGCATGGAGTTGCAAAAGTCAAAATGTCCTACCAGTCACACATTTGTCACATGTAACGGATCCACACAATGTCACTACGTGCATTCAACTTCAAGTGCTTGTCACCTGAGGAGGCTGCCATAGAACATCAGTGCCATTTTGACACGAGCAAGGCTGCACACCTAAAGCCATGCAAGTTTTCAAAGAAAAGACGTCTAGGCTGCCCCTCCTCCCCAGAAGGCTCCAGCTTTGACTCTAACCACTAACGAGGTCACCACGGTTCACGCAAACTCAAATGCCACCACCCATGCACGTCCCCCTCTTGAGATGTGTCCTCCCGTCACTATGGCCACCTCTAACGAAGCAGAGCCAGAAAATGTTGAGCCGTCGCCAACCAATGCCTTGCGGCCTTCTTACTTCCATTGGCTTAGCAGTGGCCACCGCCCACATAACCATGGCGCCATGCCAGCTTCCAACAGCTCCTACCAAGCTGTGAAGTTGCTATAAAAGTTTTCCGTCGAGGCAAGGGGCGGTGTGTCTATGACCAGTTGTTGCCCTCCACAATCCAGGGTTGGTGAGAACCAAACATTGTGGTCTTGGTTGGGAATTTCCCCCCGTTTCTAACTCATGGTGTAGAAGGGAACGTGCAAGGCACCGCCACTAAGCGCGCGCATGGTTTTAAGGGATGAATCTCCTTCTTTGAAATTCATTCTAATGTTTAGGAGCATGTCATCACCACTCTGTGTAAGATGCAGTTGGCAAGAACTTTCATAAACTCGTTAACTGTCCGTGAGATGTTGCACAATCTCACCAAGGAATGCAGCCTGGAGAAATTGAAGGAAAATGGTAGCTCCATGAGCTTCGGCCGCTCTCAAATCCATGCATTTTTTTGTGAAAGGACAAAGTGGAGCTACAAGGTTGGCACCACGATGGCTTGAAATCCGCCGTTTAAGCGGGGAGAGGCCATACAATGCACAAGAGAGTTGTGACGTTGATGGTCATCAACAACATTCAACCGGCGTTTGTGGTCAATGCTGACCACCGATGTGACTATGGTGCCAACCAGTATGCTTGACGTCCATTTCTCTTTCCTCTTTCAAATACACTCTCCTAAACATGGTGAACATCAGTCTTATGCGCGAGTGTCTGTCATGGATGTAGGAGATTGCACCTACGCACCTGTGGAAGGTTGTCGCTTCGGTGGCGTCAAGCATGGTCGGGTCCATGTTTGCCTTACAACTCATTTACATCAAGATGACCAAGCGGTGTCATTCAGACAATGCAGACACATGGCGAGCCAAGGAGGAACACCATTTACAGCTCATGCACACATTAAGAAAATGCAAAGACTGATCGTATTTGGGTGATCCTCGTCCTCAACCCATGGTACCAACACGAATGCAAGAGATAGAAGAATCTAGTATGTAAGAAGAGACTTGTCCTACCGCTTGACACATGGTGGCCGCACACCGCGCCGGACTTCAAGGACTTTCTAAAGACGCGGTAACCTTACATGCATCTATTGTTCATATCGTCCTGCTGTACCTCTAAGAAATAGCAGATTGACGTAGGCATGCAGCGCCCTTTCAAGGCGGCCATAGAGGCCTCCGATTATGACTCACATCAAAACAAAGTACGTGTGTCCGTGAACCAGGGAAACTAAGGGAAGGTTGACATATGGCTAGGAAAAATGTGTAACCTAGGGATGAATTGGGTGTTGAACTCATGGCTATGCCTAAACAACAACAAGGAGCATGGGAAATTTGTGCGTTTGGACATTGTAACAAACCACCTTCCGTGAAGGTGCGTTATAAGAAGGATGTACTTGAGGGCACCGAGCTGTTCAAGGAGATGGTGGAGCCCGAGCCGGAGGAAGTCATCTTGTAAAGAGTGTTGTGCAATGATTTCCCACCGTTTGTAATATTGAAAGAAGTTTTCCCAATATTTGTCGTCTTCTTCTCGTGTCTTGTAAGTAACCAACCTTGTGCCATGTAAGAATCCAAGAATGATAAGACATGAAATTTTGAGAAATTATTTTGGAAGCAAAAACATGCGAACAATGTGTGCTTACCTAGGACTTTAAGGGTGATTTGCCCACTCTACTCATTGTTTTTTGCAGAACAAATAGACAAACCAAAAACAATTGCATTAATTGGATGTCTGTGTCAGTGATGCATTGTGACTCTAGCGAAGAATGTAGACGGGGGTGAAGAATTTGTACACCAATGTATTGGTCAGAGAGATCGCAAAGGGTCAAAGAGACTCTAACATGAAAATTAGAGAATTTTTCGGTTTTTTGTTATCTGCAGTATACACATCCCGCTACAATCTTATGATAGAATTTACTAGTTATGAGGGGGGGGGCTCCCAATATCTATGGGAGTCGTATCGCCTTTACACATGATCCAACATTGTTTGATAGTACTCCATAGAATTTGTAATGTAAGGCATCAAAACTAACAAGTCTTGGAACAAATAATGTCCACGGCAAATCATTGGTGGTCAGTTTTGTATCACAGACTATTCGGTTATGTCCGTTTGTTTTTTGGGATACAACAAATTTGTCAAAATTCTTGTTTGTGTCCCAGCTCCTAATACACTCTCCGACCTGAGGAGGGGGGATCCGAATGCGGTGCAACATCCGATGTGTCCTGCCCCCTCTCCCAAAACATGATGATGTATTGGATGGTTGTATCGGAAGATGTACCTGACATTTTATACACTAATGCTCATGACGGGGAGAGATAGAAATGGAATCAAATTTGTACAAAAAGTGATACACAAGTGTACATAATCTGTTCCTAATATGGTAGACCTCCTGTTATAAACTATCCATACACTCTCATCCATGGGGGAACCTTGCATCCATTACTATAATCCATTGCTAGTAATAAAAAGATGTGACTGAATTTTACACAACTGAAATCTCTTCATGATCACCATCAAAACAATCCGGTGACATAGGATTTTATTTCCTCCATTGTTTCATCCCGATAACATTAATTCAATTTCTGTTGTCGAGAGAGGAATACACATGTGGAAATTCTCCTATGTCTACCTGCTACATGACTAGACATGCTTTCCCAACACACTTTTAACATTTAAGGCCTTGTATCTACAGCCAGATCTGTATTCGATCACCCCCATATATGAAGGTGAATTCGGCAATTTTATCGGGGATGTAACTGGGGGAGGTCATAACATGTACACATATATACATATATATTATATATATATATTGTCGAAGACATCTCAACAACCAGTGAAACCGTAATGTAGAGTATTGTAACAGTGTAAAATATCTTGCTTTTTCACATGCATCTCCTGTTACACTCTTCAAATACACAATCACTTTGGGGGATTGCTGCAAACTGGTCAATCAATTGACAATTCATTGGCCAGTTTTTCTACACAACACTGGCTAAGTTTGAAGTGGCCAGTTCAGCAGCATTCTTGCCTTTGAGATACGTGAAAGCCTCGGATATTAGAACATCATTCCGTGTGGCCTTGACCCTCCTAGCTCCTTGCTTGTCATCAAGGGCGTACGTTTACCTCTATAGGCCCCTCGTTGCCACAATAGCAAAGATCTGTAAGAGATTGACACCTTCAAATGTACCTCTTTGTCAAAAGGTACTTCCAAACATCACCAAAACAGTACATATCCCTTCATCATCAGCAACAGCGACTAAGTCAACGAAATGCTAGAATAATAAAGGTGTTCAATTCCTGTAGCTTTACACACACAATTACATCTGTGCCTTTGAACTAGGAGATGGAATCCACATTCAATCTTAGCACAAGTGGTAGTAGCTGGCACAAGTAGTCTCATCTCCCTCACTTTGATTCATATTTGAAGTGATTCACATCAATTATGAGATTGTTTTGAACACGAGATCTTATAGTTGTACTTATCTAGCCCAATTTTGTCTTCCAAACGTTTTTAGGGTAGTTGGGTCCAGCCTGTTATCTGTAGGAACGTATGTCCGAAGCCAATGTTATTCCTGTTGGTGGTAGCACGGCCAACCTCTGACCTAGATAGATGAACTAAATGGTACTCACGTGTCATTTGCTCGATTTATGTCCCCCTCACCACCACCCTTCCAAAACACCTCAATTGTATCAGGGTAGTGTATTGGGAAGTGTATGGTATGCACAATCGATAAAATACACTTGTGTACAGATTCGACTGTCACCCAGCTACACTAACTTAAACACCCTTGCAATACACTTTCTATTACCAGGGGGGATGTTGAGCAAAACAAATTTATGAAATAGTTCTTTATGGACAACGAGCTCCCCTGAGAGGGCTTGTCATTTGCCTCCCTCTCCCCCTCCAAATCCCCAAGTGTATTTGGGGTGTGTAGCAGGGAGTGTATTGTGCATTTACTCGTATAAAGACATGAGTGTATTCATACACTTGTATTTTAAAACAACTATTGTCCAGCTACACTTCTAAATACACCCCCACAATAAACTTTCTATTCAGGGGGTAGGTGACGAGTGAGAGAAGTGAGAAAACTTGGCTTCACGGGCGATGAGCTTCCCTCAAGAAAAGCTTGATGTCCGCTCCCCCCCCAACACCCCGAGTGTATTGGGGGTGTGTCACGGGAAGAGTATTGTGTATTAGTTCAAATAAATACACAAGTGTATTTATACACACATATATCAAATTGACCGTTGACAGGCTACACTACAAAAAATACCTCCGCAATACATTTTCTATTGCGAAGGGAGGGGGAGCGGACGACGAGTGAGAGAAGGTAAGAAAACATTGCTTTATGGACGGGCCCCTCCCGGTGGGAGCTCGTCATCCGTTCCCATCCCCCCACACCCCGAGTGTATTGGGGGTATGTAGCAAGTGGTGTATTGTGTAATTGGTCGAATAAACACACAAGTGTATTTATACACTTGTGTATCAAGCAGCTGTCGCCCCGCTACACTACCTGATACACCCCCAAAATACACTTTATGTTACGCAGGGGGGGGAGACGACAAGTGAAAAGGTGATAAAACATTACTTTATGGACGATGAGCTCCCCCGGGGGGAGCTCGTTGTCCAACCTCACCCCCCCTCCCAAAACATTACGAGTGTATTGAGGAGGTGCAACGGGTAGTGTATGGTGTGTACGCTCAAGAAAAAACACAAGTGTATCAATACACCAGTGCACCATTTTGATCGCCGTCTAGATATAGTGCATAATACAGCACCACTGTACATTCTGTACTTGCCGGGGGTCTTGACAAGCACTCCCTCTACCATTCAATAGTGTATGTGGGTAGTGTGCTGTTGTTGGTAGAAAGTGGAAGAGATTCATAGTCTTAGTCTTTGACATCCATTCACGGAACACAGACATGTCGATAATTGATTAGCCTTAGTTCTTGCTAAGTTAACAAACAGTGTCAATGTCAATATCTAGACTGTCAAAATAGTTTAAAAAAGACATATTCTTACTGAATGAATTTGTGTTTTTCATGATGTCTCTCAGCTACACAGCTGGATACACATTGAATACATAGTCATGTCCGAGAGAGGAGGGGACGACATGTGTCCCTCCTCCCTAGTATATTCAAATTTATGGAGGGGAGGGGTGTTGGACATTGTATTGGAAAAGGTTAAGAGTAATGCACGGGTGTAGTAATACACTAGAATACACCACGGGGTGGACACACGATACAATGCCGGCTACACCAACCCAAATTTCAACTCTTTGGTAGAAGGAATAAAAGAAGGTTTTTTGCTAAACTTTAAGGGTATCCTCGTATGAGGTATTTTTTATGAGGCTAACATGTCCATGTGCACTGACATGTGTGTGTATGTACGTATCATAGGTTGTTTTTAGGAATCAATGTCATTTCCTTTTACTTACTTCCAAGAAGGATCCTCACCATGTATTTGATTATTGTACACAGATTGTGAGGTGTAGGAATCAAGGGTTGTTAATCATAAACGTTGATAGTAACGGGGAGATCGTTCAAAGCGGGCAAGTAAGCTGACCAACAAAACTCGGTGGGACATCCCATCTGTTAATCCATGTATGCCTATAGGCCGCCAACGATAATCCTATCCTACACAGGCTTATACACATACCCAAAATGGGTATGAGGACACAGATTTGTCCGCTTTACATGTTTTGTCCACATGACTACAAACTTCTCAACTAATAGAGATTCACAAATGTTTTTTACCCTTTTAAGTGGACTACGTGTGTTGTATTTTTCACTTGATATACATGTAGTCTATTGAACACCTTTTAATGAGCCTAAGCATAATTTCCTACAAGTTATATACGTGTATATATGTGTGTG
>SZWC01008249.1:79085-90114 GCA_023375785.1 Penium margaritaceum
GCTCTCCCCACGGAGGGGCAGCCAAAGGACTTTGAGGCACCACCTCCACGGTACATCAACGAGGATGGATTTGACTGCTGGGAGATCCTGTTTCAGGTGTGGGCCACTTCCGAGGGAGTGTGGCCTTACTACCACAGCCCATACCAGTCTACAGATCCAGCAGAGGTGCTGACAGCAGCCCGGGCCATGCGAGGACTTCTCTATGCCATGCCACGCGAGACACTCGTTGACTTCCGCCCCTTCCTTGGTGAGGCTGGCACAGGCACCGGAGCTGATCCTCGTGGAAGCTAGGATTTGGCGTTGTCCCTACTGGCCGCAGAGACGCATGCCACGCACGCGTCACACATTCGTGCTTTCCTCTCGCTCCGTCAGGGACCAGCAGAGCCTGCGGTGGATTACTGGCGATGCACAATGCATATTTACACGCGTCTGGGGACCTCAGGGGACGCACAGCTGTGGGCACTTCGGACGATCATGCTCGGAGTTTGCCTGGAGTACACCGACATCTTCACACGGTACAACGACGCTGCTCTCGAGCCTTTCTCAGCCACTCTGCAGCTGCTCCCCTGGGCGCATCAGCTGTTCCTCTAGGTGACATCGGCCCGCGAGGCAGCAGTAGCGCATCAAGAGACTTCCCTCGCTGCAGCAGTCTTCGCATCACCATCATCTTCCCTCCTGCAGTTATCCTCATCTATCTCCATCACGACCTCATCTTCCTCCTCCTCTTCGACCCCGTCTACACCCACGCAGACACAGGGCATTGCAGCAGCTGCCCAGGGGAAGAAGAAGAATGGGAAGCGCGGATCGGGTCAACAGCAACCGTCATCCGGTGGTAGCAGTGGCCATTCCGTGCACTGCTACAATTGTGGAGGTACCCATCGCTACACCGAGTGCGAACAGCCGCTTGACTGGGAGCGCATCACTCGTGGACTTCAGGCTGTCCATGCTACTCGCACCGCCTCCGGCACGTCGCCCGCACACTCCTCTGGACGCGCGGCGACCACGACTGCAGCTGTTCCTGCGTCCTCACCAGCGAGCAGCAGTGATCCCGACCCACGTGATCGCACCATCGCCGAGCTTCGTCATCTTCTGGCGCGTCACTTTCAGGGAGGTGCAAGTGTGTTGTCATCGTCGAGTGGGTCACAGACTGCTTGTTCGTCCATCCTCGTGACTTGTGACGACACGTGTGGGGGAGCACAGTCCGCATGTGATGATGCTGGGCCTGACTGCACTGACTGGATTCATGAGTCTCACCTTCGTGATGTACGTCGTTCACTGATGGCTCAGCGTCCCTCTGATGCCGAGTGTTCCATTGCTCTTTGTACAGTGACGTCCACCAGTCGTGACTCCGGTGGCACTTGGATCATCGATTCCGGTGCCACCCACCACATGACGTGTCGTCGTAGTGACTTTGTGGTACTTAGTCCTGTCACGACTGTCCGTTCTGTTCGTACAGGCTCTGGTCAGTACTTACCGGTCCACGACGTTGGGGCTGCATGCTTTCATGGTTTGTCTGGCCCCCTGTACCTCTCTGACGTGCTGTTTGTGCCTGATCTTGAGGTAGTCTGCTGTCTGTGTGTGCCTGCACTCTGATGGGTCTCTCCGTTGAGCAGACCGCTGATTCAGCAACTGTGAATGCTCTTGACACCCGTAGCATTGTCTTGCGTGCTTCAGTCGTAGATGATTTGTACCGCATTGCTCGGCCCTCCTCCCCTTGCTCTCCCTCCTCCTCTGGTTGCGTTTTTTTCACTGGTGTTCTATCCCCGGAACACCAGCGGTTGCTTCACCGACATCTGTGTCACGTGGACTCCGACACTGTGTCGAAGCTCATACGAACACAACCCGCTCTTGGTCTTGACGTGGCTTCTTTCGAGAAGCCACCCAAGACCGACTGTCTTTTTTGCGCTCAGGGAAAGATGCACCGGTGCACTTATCCTGATTCGCGTTCCCGAGCGCTGAGGCCCCTCGAGTTGGTCCACTCGGACCTGCTCGGTCCTCTCCCGGTCGAGTCCCTGTCCGAGAGGGGCCGGTATATTCTGACCTGACTGATGACTTCACCCGGGTGCGGTGGGTCTACAGTCTGCGTCAGAAGAGCGACGCCGCTCTTGCGGTTCGGCTCTGGCTCGTGATGGCTGAGCGTTAGTCTTGCCACACGCTACATACCTTTCGTTGGATCGCGGCGGGGATTTCCTCGGTGAGATGGACTCCTTCTTTGTAGAGCACGGCATTTTTCACCAGGTCTCCGCCCCTGCTACCCCACAGCAGAACGGTGTATCTGAGCGCTGGAACCGCACCATGGAGGATGCGGTCCGCGCCATGCGGTCTGAGTGCGGTCTCGCGGAGTCCTTCGCCTTTGAGGGCTTTGCCTACATGACTTGGGTCTGGAACCGCCTCCCTTATGGTCCGCTTCCGGATCATGTTACACCGTACGAGCTCTGGTTTGACCACCGTGGTGATCTTTGTCTCGCTCGAGTCTTGGGTTCTCTGGCCTCCGTGTGGTACACTGAGGACCAGCAGGGGTCCAAGGTCTCCCCTCGGGGTCGCTTGTGTGCCTTCATCGGCATCTCACCGCAGTCAAAGGCCTGGCGCTTTTGGGACCCCACTCGCCGTCGTGTCATTCAGTCCCGTGATGCGCTGTTTTTTGAGTCACTCACATACCGTGATCTGACTCCGATCACAGCCCTCTCTGCAGCCCATGTCCCTTCCTGTGAGGGTCCTTGGCGGATGGGGGAGACTTCTTCGCCAGCGACCATTCCTTGTCAGGTTGATGTGTCTGCTCGAGTCCCCTCTCGGTTTCCTACACTTGATGATCGGGCTATCATTGTCGTTGGTCCAGAGATCCCGCCCGTTGAGCCTGTTTCACACCCCAGAGGTACCGCTGCTCTCCCGCCTCCTCCTGCATCACCACCTGTGTCTACTGGCACCCCTGCTCCGGCGTCTGACCCAGTCCAGCCCACTTTTGTCCCTACGTCGGCTGACACTCCTGTCTCAGTGTCCTGGCCAGCCTTGCCCGCTGTCACACCCAGCCCTGTGTCCCCCCCACACACATCTCCTCGCACGGCATCTCCGGCTGCCTCGTCTCAGCCCTCACCAGCTGTGGTCGTACCTGTCCCTGTGGTCGTACCTGTTCCTGAGCCTGAGGTGCGCCCCTCGACCTCCGGTTACTCCCGTGAGCCCGGTGGTCGCCTTCGACCACTGGAATCTGGAGCTCAGCGAGCGTCGGGTTCCGGACCCAGACGTTCCTCTCGTAGCATCGCGAGCGGTGATCCAGGCACAAAGGCCTGAGGCCTGAGTGTCCGCACTGAGCTTTCAGAGGTACACCCAGCGTGCCCCATAGGGCACGACCTGGTCACTCTCGAGTTCCATATCGCCTGTGACGCAGCAGCTGATCTCGTGGCTGTCAGGCTTGACACTGAGGCGTGTGCACTTGACACACAGAGCTCCCTCTCTATGGCCCCTGATCCAGGCACATTGAGGGAGGCTTTCTCATCGCAGGATGCAGATGCCTAGCCAGTTGCTTGCGAGGATGAGCTTCGCGCTATCCGAGAGCACAGAATCTACGAGCTGGTCGACCTTCCCCCTGGGAGGAAGGCGATTCAGGTCAAGTGGGTCTTTCGCAAGAAAGTGAAGCCGGATGGCTCACTAGAACGCTACAAGGCCCGCTTGGTCGTCAAGGGGCTCTCTGAGATTGAGGGAGTTGATTACACTGACACCTTTGCCCCTGTCGGCCGCATGACCTCAGCTCAAGCTCTGTTCGGTGTAGTGGCTCAGCATGATTGGGAACTACACCAGATGGATATGAACAACACGTTCCTCCATGGCTCTCTGGATGAGGATATCTACGTGGCTCAATCACCAGGCTTTGAGCACGGTGACAAGGTCTGGCACTTGCGCAAGTCCTTGTACGGCCTCAAGCAGTCTCCACGGTGTTGGAACCGGGAGATCACTGGCACCTTGACTCGCGCAGGGTACGTACAGAGCGAGGCAGACCCCTCGCTCTTCATCCTACCAACACCCGAGCGGTTCACCGCCATCCTGGTCTATGTTGATGACCTTCTGATCGCGTCTCTGTCCCTGGAGGCCGTGAAGGAGGCCAAGGCTGTCTTGCAGACTACCTACAAGATGAAGGACCTCGGTCCTGCATCGGTGTTTCTTGGTATGGAGATCGTGCGAGATCGCAGACATCGGACACTGTTGCTGCATCAGGCCCGATACGCATGAGTCGTGGGGGAGCACTTTAGCGATCTCCTTGGTGTAGTGCCGACCGCTTCCACACCTCTCACACCTGATGGGCAGGATGCCCTGAAGGTGGATGACACTACACAGCTGCGGGAGACAGTGGACGTGACCTTGTACCTCTGTCTTATTGGATCTCTGATGTACCTGGCCACTACCACGCGTCGCGACATCGCGTTCCCCGTCAACCTCCTCCCTCAGTTCTCGCAGGCCCCACGTGCGAGAGCTCCTCACGCGGCTGTGCGAGTGGAACGGTACGTGGTCTCCACACCGTATCTCGGACTCTGCTTTCGTCGGCAGTGTTCGATGGTCCTTGACGGCTACACTGACAGGGACTGGGCTTGGAGCCCTGATGGGCGCAGTCGCACTGGCTACGTGTTTCTGCTCGTTGGTACCGCTTTGTCTTGGCGAAGCGGGAAGCAGGGTTGCATTGCACGTAGCTCATTGGAGGCAGAGTATGTGGCTTTGGACGCAGGGGGTGCTAAGGCAGTTTGGCTGCAGCGCTTGTTTCTTGAGCTTGGGCAGTCAGTACCCGCCATTGTGCTGCGTTGCGACAACCAGAGTGCTCTCGCCATTGCGGAGAACTCTGGTGTTTTTTATGCTCGCACAAAGGACATTGCGGTTGAGCATCACTTCGTTCGTGATCTGGTGGAGCGATGCGTGATCTCCATCATGTGGGTTGGCACTGACTTGCAGCGTGCTGATTTCTTGACGAAGGCACTTGCCCGCGGAAAGTTCCTGGTGGCCATTCGTTCTGTTGGGCTTCGCCCCGTGCGTGACAGTGGTTGAGTGTGGGATGTGCATCTGCGTCCCATCTGTCCGTGTCACCCACTGGGTTTAGGTTGCCATAAATCCTCACTACTATTTTTCTAGCAAATTCTGACCGCACGGCTGCGTTTGCAGCGTCAGTATTATGGTATGGTCCAGTTTTCAGGCAAAACGGACGACGCCCGGGTTTTGGCCTGTCGGCTGCCTGGCAGGCCTCACCGAGAAAACCTGCCAGCCTGAACTGAGCTATTTTCTGATTGGCTGATGAACTGAGTAACAAGCTCTACAGAGCTGGGGGGGGGCTAGAACTTGGAGGGGTCCCCCATTGCTGTTCATTCTTCATTCCTAATCAGTCATTATCAGTTTTCAGCTGCTTTCTGGCGCTAACTCTGGCGCGCGCGTTTCTGAGTAACAAAACCCAGAGCTTCCAGACTTAGACTCTAGAGCAGCAGACTGAGGGGGCAGCTGACTTAAGCAACNACCTTGTACCTCCGTCTTATCGGATCTCTGATGTACCTGGCCACTACCACGCGTCCCGACATCGCGTTCGCCGTCAACCTCCTCGCTCAGTTCTCGCAGGCTCCACGTGCGAGAGCTCTTCACGCGGCTGTGCGAGTGGTACGGTACGTGGTCTCCACGCCGTATCTCGGACTCTGCTTTTGTCGGCAGTGTTCGGTGGTCCTTGACGGCTACACTGACAGGGACTGGGCTTGGAGCCATGACGGGCGCAGTCGCACTGGCTACGTGTTTCTGCTCGTTGGTACCGCTTTGTCTTGCCGAAGCGGGAAGCAGGGCTGCATCGCACGTAGCTTGTCGGAGGTAGAGTATGTGGCTTTGGGGGCAGGGGCTGCTGAGGCAGTTTGGCTGCAGCGCTTGTTTCTTGAGCTTGGGCAGTCAGTACCCGCCATTGTGCTGCATTGCGACAACTAGAGTGCTCTCGCCATTGCGGAGAACTCTGGTGTTTTCCATGCTTGCACAAAGCACATTGCGGTTGAGCATCACTTCGTTCGTGATCTGGTGGAGCGACGCGTGATCTCCATCATGTGGGTTGGCACTGACTTGCAGCGTGCTGATTTCTTGACAAAGGCACTTGCCCGCAGAAAGTTCCTGGTGGCCATTCGTTCTGTCGGGCTTCGCCCCGTGCGTGACAGTGGTTGAGTCTGGGATGTACGTTGGCGTCTCATCTATCTGTGTCACTCACTATGTGGATGTACCAGTGCTGCACGCGTATGGACATGCGTACCATCGGGTCATGGGGGAGTGTTGTGCTTTGTGCCGTTCCTGTACAGTTTACTGTGACCACTCGGCCGTGTCCATACTCGTGCAGATCCCTGAGGCAGGCAGCCCTGGTGACGCCGACGCGACGACAGGCGGCGGACTACCCGCTTGGAGCTGACCGACCACTGTTCCAGAGCCCCAGATGCCACCGGGACTCTTTGCTGTGTCTTGTACGTCTTGCAGGCGTCTTTCGGCGGACTGGCCATGAGGCTCATTTGCATGTTTTTGCATTGTATGCTCACTGTCAGTCAATGGATGCATGCATGTGACCAGTCGTAGCGTCCGTCTTTTGATTCTGCACGTCTAGGTTCAGACGGCGTAGGATTCTGACATGTGTGCGCAGAGTTACGGCCAAAACAGTGGTTTTGGACCGGTTTTAGTACAGCTCTTAGACTGCCGCGTGCGACACCCGCCGTGCGCCGCGGCAGGAATTTATGCCTTGGACCTGTCAGTTGTCATTTCTCTCTGCATATGCTATTTTAAAGCATTCTGACACCGTGTCTTGTGTCTCCTAGCCAAACCCTTGCCGTTGTGTGTACGACCTGTGAATGTCGTCACCGTCTGACCAGGCACTGATGCCCGGTCAGCGGCTGTGTTGCTAGGAAGCTTCTACACACTTTCTCATGGTATCAGAGCAGTGAGATAATTCTCACTGAGTTGCGCAGTAGAGATGCAGCAGAACAGTAACAGTGAGAGTCACAGCTACAGCAGAGTTTTCTGGGATCTGTTGGAGACGGCCGGTCGCCGTCAACGTACTCCACCCACCACGTGAGATCGCAGCTGCAGAGGCAGCAGCAGCAGCGTCTACCGCCACGCAGAGGTGTGTGGCGGCTGCGGTGTGTGCAACCGCCCTCCCACAGCTGCAGCAGGAGAGCAGCAGCAGCAGAGGCGGCAGCGGCAGTAGTGCAGTAGCAACGGCCGCAGCAGCAGCGTGGCAGTAGCGGCGGCAGCAGCAACGCAGCAGCAGCATCGGCAGCAGCAGCGCAGCAGCGGCAGCGGCATAGCAGCAGCAGCGGCAGTCGCGGCAGCAGCAGCAGCACAGCAATGGTAGCAGCAGCAGCGTGCGGCGGCGGCAGCCAGCAGCAGCGCGCGACGGCGGCAGCTAGCAGAAGCTGCAGCGCGCAGCAACAGCCGCCGCGCGCAGCAGCATCAGCAGCAGTGCAGCCGCTGCTGCCACCGCTGCACACACAGCTATGCAGCTGCTGCTGCAGCTGACAGCACAGCTACAGCAGCAGCTGGGCGGAAGGTGTTGCGAAGCTTCCGCGGAGCTGCCGCGCGCCACCGCGAGGCGGCTCCACACGTTGCAGAACCGTGACAAGAGAAAAGAAAAAGAAAAAAAAAGAAGAGAAAAAAGGAGGGGACGAACTGACGTCAGAATTGTTGATTGCTGACGTCATCAGGTCGTGCTGACGTCAGCAACCACTTGCTGACGTCAGCATTACACTTAGCCAAAATTTCACCCGGAAAGTCAAAAGTTGCCAGCGTTTCAACTCTCCGAGAAACGCAGACCGTTTTGAAATCCGGCAAACTTGACCTGTCGTCCCATAGTGAGCGGCGACATGAGTTCGCCCGACGACAAGGACAAGGGACCAGGTGATCCCTCCTCCTCTTCTTCAGGGGTATTGAGCCCTCGCTCGCAGGCCATTGCGGACCTGCGCAGCCAGCAGGAGGAGATGCGTCGTCTGCAGCGAGAGCAGACTGACGCGATCCGCACGCTGACTGAGCTCCTGCGTGCTCAGTCCACGGCTCCTTCGCGGATTTCTGAGGGAGCTGCCGGCGTTGCGGCCTCCACCCAGCACTCGGCCCAGGTGCCCGTGACAGGTGCTCCGCCTGCTTCACCTCCTGGTGTGGTTTCTCCACCACCTGCGGACCTCCTTGATGACGAGCCATTCATGCCAGGCTTCGAGGATGACTCCCAGGAGCGGGAGATTCGTCTTCTACAGGAGCGCCTCCGTCAGCTGCAGACGGGTATCCGACCTNTCGTCTGTAGCGAGAGCAGACTGACGCGATCCGCACGCCGACTGAGCTCCTGCATGCTCAGTCCACGGCTCCTTCGCGGATTTCTGAGGGAGCTGCTAGCGTTGCGGCCTCCACCCAGCACTCGGCCCAGGTGCCCGTGACAGGTGCTCCGCCTGCTTCACCTCCTGGTGTAGTTTCTCCACCACCTGCGGACCTCCTTGATGACGAGCCATTCATGCCAGGCTTCGAGGATGACTCCCAGGAGCGGGAGATTCGTCTTCTACAAGAGTGCCTCCGTCAGCTGTAGATGGGTATCCGACCTCCACCCGTGTCCCCGATACGACCATCACCTGAATTCCCCGGTGATCACCCCCTTCCAGGAGTTTCCTCGTCTCTCGCCCTCCTCAGCTTGCGGTTGCTCTCCCCACGGAGCGGCAGCCAAAGGACTTTGAGGCACCACCTCCACGGTACATCAGCGAAGATGGATTTGAGTGCTAGGAGATCCTGTTTCAGGTGTGGGCCACTTCCGAGGGAGTGTGGCCTTACTACCACAGCCCATACCAGTCTACAGATCCAGTAGAGGTGCTGACAGCAGCCCGGGCCATGCGAGGACTTCTCTACGCCATGCCACGAGAGACAGTCGTCGACTTCCGCCCCTTCCTCGGCGAGGATGGCACTGGCACCGGAGCTGATCCTCGTGGAGGCTGGGATCTGGCGTTGTCCCTACTGGCCGCAGAGACACACGCTACACGTGCGTCACACATTCGTACTTTCCACTCGCTTCGTCAGGGACCAGCGGAGCCTGCGGCGGATTACTGGCAACGCGCCATGCGTATTTACACGCGTCTGGGGACCTCATGGGGCACACAACTGTGGGCACTTCGGACGATCATGCTCGGAGTTCGCTTGGAGTACACCGACATCTTCACACGGTACATCGACGCTGCTCTCGAGCCTTTCGCAGCCACCCTGCAGCTGCTCCCTTGGGCCTATCAGCTTTTCCTCCAGGTGACGTCGGCCCGCGAGGCAGCAGTAGCACATCAGGAGACTTCCCTCGCTACAGCAGTCCTTGCCTCACCACCATCTTCCCTCCTGCAGTCACCCTCATCTACCTCCATCACGACCTCATCTTCCTCCTCCTCTTCGACCCCATCTACACCCATGCAGACGCAGGGCGTTGCAGCAGCTGCCTAGGGGAAGAAGAAGAATAGGAAGCACGGATCGGGTCAGCAGCAGTCGTCATCCAGTGGTAGCAGTGGCCGTTCCGTGCACTGCTACAACCGTGGAGGTGCCCATCGCTACACGGAGTGCCAGCAGCCACTTGACTGGGAGCGCGTTACTCGCAGACTTCAGGCTGCCCATGCTGCCCGCACCGCGTCCGGCACGTCGCCCGCACACTCCTCTGGACGCGCGACGACCACGACTGTAGCTGTTCCTACGTCCTCACCAGCGAGCAACAGTGCTCCAGACCCACGTGACCGCACCATCCCCGAGCTTCGTCATCTTCTGGCGCTTCGCTTTCAAGGAGGTGCGAGTGTGTTGTCATCGTCCAGTGGGTCACAGACTGCTTTTCCGTCCGTCCTCGTGACTCGTGATGACACGTGTGGGGGCGCACAGTCCGCATGTGATGATGATCAGCCTGACTACACTGACTGGATTCATGAGTCTCACATTCGCGATGTACGTCGTTCCTTCCCACTGACGGCTCAGCGTCCCTCTGATGCCGAGTGTTCCATTGCTCGTTGTACAGTGACGTCCACCAGTCGTGACTCCGGTGGCACTTAGATCATCGATTCCGGTGCCACCTACCACATGATGTGCCGTTGTAGTGACTTTGTGGTACTTGGTCCTGTCACGACTGTCCGTTCTGTTCGTACAAGATCTGGTTAGTCCTTACCGGTCCACGGTGTTGGGGTTGTATGATTTGATGGTCCGTCTGGCCCCCTGTACCTCTCTGACGTGCTGTTTGTGCCTGATCTTGAGCTTAGTCTACTGTCTGTGCGTGCCTGCACTCTGATGGGTCTCTCCATTGAGCACACCGCTGATTCTGCGACGATGACTGCTCTTGACACCCGTAGCATTGTCCTACGTGCTTCAGTCGTAGATGATTTGAATGTATTGCTCGGCCATCCTCCCCTTTCTCTCCCCCTTCCTATGGTCGTGTTTTTGTCACTGGTGTTCTATCCCCAGAACACCAGAGGTTGCTTCACCGGCGTCTGTGTCATGTGGGCTACGACACTGTGTCGAAGCTCATACGGACACAGCCCGCTCTTGGCCTTGACGTGGCTTCTTTCGAGAAGCCACCCAAGACCGACTGCATTTTTTGCGCTCAGGGAAAGATGCACCGGTGCACTTACCCTGATTCGCGTTCCCGAGCGCTGAGGCCACTCGAGTTGGTCCACTCGGACCTGCTTGGTCCTCTCCCGGTCGAGTCCCTGTCCGAGAGGGGCCGGTATGTTCTGACGCTGACTGATGACTTCACCCGGATGCGGTGGGTCTACAGTCTGCGTCAGAAGAGCGACGCCGCCCTTGCGGTTCGGCTCTGGCTCGTGATGGCTGAGCGTCAGTCTCGCCACACGCTACATACCTTTCGCTCGGATCGCGGCGGCGAGTTCCTCGGTGAGATGGACTCCTTCTTTGCTGAGCACGGCATTTTTCACCAGGTCTCCGCTCCTGCTACTCCACAGCAGAACGGTGTCTCTGAGCGCTGGAACCGCACCATGGAGGATGCGGTCCGCGCCATGCGGTCTGAGTGCGGTCTCCCGGAGTCCTTCGCCTTCGAGGGCTT
>SZWC01008250.1:58583-73526 GCA_023375785.1 Penium margaritaceum
TGAAGTGCAACAGCATGAGTGGGCAGCACCAATTCCTCAAGCAGTTGTGCCAGCCAAATGCATTCACAAGCTGCTTCACCCAGTATCATGTATTCAGCTTCAGATACACTCCGGGCCACACATGACTGCTTGGCACTTTGCCATGACGCTGCTGTGCCCCACACACGGAACACAACCACCACGACTGCAAGCCCCACAATCACGTGCATAATCACTGTCACAATACCCATCCAACAACGGACATAAGGAAGGTGAGAAGATCAAACCAAGCTCAGCAGTTTCCATCACTTAGCATAGAAAATTCAGCAGTTCTTTGAGATGCGTGCTTCATGGCTGTTGGCTGAATTGTGCCAGCACGTTCACAGTGCATGAGATATCAAGTCGTGTGGTGGAAGCAAAATACGACAAACTGCCCGTGATTTATCTGTATAGTGTGGAGTCACGGTTTGGTCCATTGTCAGTGGTGTTGGTGTCCAAAAGGTGTGCATACACATCAGGACTCATCGGTGAATGCTCTTGTGGTAGATGCTGGACCAGGTGCTGAAAACATGCAGTGAGGTGTGCCATGAACCGTCCTTGATGCAAGCTAAATGTACGAGCAGCCCTGTCCATGGTGATGGTCATGCCCAAGAATTTCGTTGCTTCACCCAAGTCTGGCATGCTGTAGTGTGTGGTGAGCAGCTTCTTTGTTGTTGTGAAGAGGGAGAGAGGGTGATAGGATAAGCAGATCATCCACATAAAAAAGCAAGGCAACTGGAAGACCATGGTCCCAGTGCAGGAAAAGAGACAGTTCACTGAGACTTTTTATGAACCCTCCCATTCCAAGAGTGCGTCATATTTCTTTGTTCCAATAGCGCGGGGCTTTCTTGAGCCCATAAAGGGCTTTGGGAAGTAGCCACACGCATTCTTTACCATCATCAAACCCTTCTGGTTTCTTCACGTAGATCCCTTCTTCAAGTGGACCATTGAGGAAGGAATTCTTGACATCCATTTGGCATATCTCCCAGTCCTCATGTGCTGCTACACCCAGCAGTATCCAACCCGTCCCATACTTGCCAACTGGGGCATAGGTGTCTGTGAAGTCCTGACCTGGGATCTGGTGAAAGCCCTTAGCCACCAGTCTCACTTTATACTTTTCAATGAGTCCTACCAGGTTCCGTTTCAGCTTGTACACCTACTTTTCAATGACATGAATGGCTTTCCGCCCTGGTGGCCATGGAACCAGTTCGTATACATCATGCTCCAGACAAGCGTTCGACTCAGCCACCATGGCCTTGTCCCAATCATTTGCATCAGCGTGCCCAATGGCCTCAGCAAGTGTTTGAGGCTCCACAATGGTATCGTCCATGTTTACCGGTCCAGCTGTGTGGTAAAACTGTCTGTAGTTTATACGCACCATATTAGACGAGGAGCGTCGTACCGGCGGTGGGGATGGTGTTTTTGACTCCTCCGTGCTGTACTGGGGCGCTTGGCAGTGGGTGTCAAAAGGTCAGTGGGGACTGGCGATGTTTCTCCTGTGTTCCTCTCTTGCCGTGACGGTTGTGAGTGTACAGGGTGTTCGCGGTTCTGGAACCTTGAGTCTGGGCCTGGAACCTGAGTTGCGAGTATGAGTCCAGGGCCAGACTCGGACTCGCGAGTCTGAGCTGGGACCCGCGAGTCTGAGATTTGGAAGTCCAGCACATGTGGATTTGTGAGTCTAGAATTCCAGATTTGTAAATCCCACTACTTACCAAACCATGTCCGTATATTTCTTCTTGGGTGTCGAAAAAGTGGTCATGTGTATTTGTTTTTTTTTTCTTTCGAAGTTCCATGGCCACTCCTTGTCGGCTCTTCATTCTATTGCACAGGTTTTGTAAACATGACATGTTCCACTGATGTAGACAACATTGTTAGTGGCCATCACTTTTGCAACACATATTGTAGTTGACTGCCAAGTAAGGCTGCACACGGATCCTAGGATTCGTGGTAACTACCCATGGATACCGGATTCGCGGTTCCAGATCCAGGTTCCTGGATCCGGTTTGTATTCACGGATCCTAACCAAATCCTGAGGGGGGGACAGGGGAGGGGGGGGNATCCGCGGATAGGATCCGTGTGCAGCCTTACTGCCAAGGCAAGAATACATGGTATTGCTGGAAATGCAGTGTGAATTTTCCTACATTTGACATAGGAGGAATTGGCCAAGAGCATGCTCATTGCGAGAATTTGCTTACCTACATGGAACGCCAATTTCTCTTGTCATTACACTGCAGTTCAATTAATGGCCACGCACTTCACTCATACGATCCAATTGTAAGGCATAGACAGCAATAGAAACAGTTGTAAGATGGTACATGTTAATTGACACGGTTTTCGGGTGAGCAATAGCCCACAACAAGGCCAACCATGGCATCTCTACTACAACTTCATCTTCTCCAGCCTCTCCTCCAAAGTCAGCACGCACGTCTAAGTCATAATCAACATTTTCAAGTGCATCAGCCTCATCGGCTGCATCAGAAGCAGCATCACTCTCCTCTGAACTGTCTGAGGCTGCATCGTCACCACCTTCTTCACCCTCTCCCTCCGCTGCATCATCATCTTCATTATCCAAACCTACGCATGCCGCCATCAGCAAACCGTTGAATGTCGCAACCTTCCTTGCAGCCTTCTCCTTGTTCTCAATGTTGCACCAACTCAGGTGCAACCTGCCCTGCTGGGTTCATCGGGAAGTCCTTCAAGGCGGGATCGTTGATCCACGTCTTGAGGCACAGAAGATCTTGTACGGTGATCTGAAAGAGGGAGTGATGGAATGTTGTCACTATGCAACCACCGAGAGAAAACATCCTCTCAGATGGTGTGCTGGTTGCAGGAACTGCGAGTACATCCAGTGTTGCCAGTGCAAAGATGGGGAAGCGCTCTGAGTTCTCTTTGTAGCACTTCAGAATGTTGAGGCAGCGCCCACCACGTGCCATCTTCTTGTAGATTTCCACCTCCTGGTCAATGGAGTCGGGTGGCACCACGGCATTCTCTGGTTCATCTTCTTCAAAGAGGCCGTCCATGGTGTCGGCAAGTGCAGCCTCCACAATGGACGCCCTCTTCTTCTTTGTCTGGCCGCGGCGCTTGGCTGCTGCTACTGGCCCACTCAGTTGTTTCCCCTGCGCTGACTGACTGGTGGCTGGTGGTCCACTGGAGTCCACCATCTCTTCCTCTGCCCCTATCCCACCGGCAGCCTCAGCTGCTGTTGCTGCTGCTGCGGTGGCTGCTGCAGCTGCTGCTGCTTTTGTGTCTGCCACACGCCTTGCTTGGACCTTGACGAAGTACGGACGAGGTGGTCCAGCACATAGACCTCCAGCTCCAAAGAAGACTTGATGCCGATGTTATTTTGCGCATTGGGCATGAGGTGGAACCTGCTTGTGCATGCAGAAGTGACATGCACATTGCATGACATGGCAAACTACAAATTGCATGATACGGCTGATTGCACAAAGCATCACATGGCAGATTGCACACTGCATCACATGCTGACAGCACATTGCATGACATGGCAGATAGGACACTGCGTGACATGGCAGATTGCACGAAGCATGACAGTTCTGTCTTCATTTTGCATGACACGGCAGATTGCACAAAGCATGCCATGGCAGATTGCACACCGCATCACGTAGCTGAATGCACGTTGCATGACATGGAAGATTTCACATTCCATGACATGACAGATTACACATGCTATGATATGGAATATTTCACACTGCCATGATATGGCAGATTGCACAATGCATCACCTGAAAATGGGTCGATGGCTGTGGCCACCGCATGCCAGACAGTGCACTTCTTGACATACTTTTCCACCTGCATGTAATGCAGGTGAAAATTAAATGCACCAAGGAATGTGACCTGCCATGCAATGGGCGAATTTGATTGAATGGGAGATCCAATTCAATGGCATAAAGCAAGGAAACCTGCAATGCAATATGCAAATCAACATGCAGTACACCTTGTCCACGGTGCTCACAAAGCCAAGCTGCAAAACCACCAGTAGCTTCTCGGCCTAGTCCATTGGCTTCTTCTCATCCTGCTTCTTCACAGCTTGTGCAGCCTTCACATGCAAGTAGTGCAGCTTCTGTAAGATCTGACTGAAGAATGGAAGCACACTAGGCATGCATCTGTGACCATCAAAGCAACGCATGCTAGGCATGCATGTGTAACCTGCAAAGCAACACATGCTGGGCATGCATCTATAGCCTGCAATGCAACGCATGCTGGGCATGCATCTTTAACCTGCAAAGCAACACATTGCTGGCACTGCTCTCTGAAAAATTCAAAGCAATGCATGCAATACGCAGGGTGCAATGTAGCCCATGTAGAAACTCGAATCTGCCCCCTGCCATCTGGAATCCACCACCCATCATGCAGAAACAACTTGCCTTTGGTGCCAGTTTGTTCGGGGGGGGCACAAGGTGCACCACGCCTTTGGCTCGCCATGGATGATGCGGTAGTCAAAAACTGCCCACAGGACAGAGGGCTTGTGCTTCGACATCCTACCACCCCTTCATGTTGACTGGACTTGCTTTCTCCGGCCTGAAACAGATGTTGATGGACCATCCTTTTCCTGCGTCACGGCGTCCACACACTTCGACATGGCTGCGAGTGGATGACTAGGGGAAACTCACACAGCAAGGGTCGACAAGCCACAATTCCATCTGAGTGGGAACAAGAGGACGATATGCCGCTTCGGGATCTGGTAAACGTGCCTTTTTCTATTATTTTGTCTAGTGTCAGTTGACACCAGCAGTCCGTATAAACGCGTGGCTGGAGAATCCTCCAAACCTTGCCAACCATTGCTTGTAGTAGACATAGCAAGCGCAAGATACAGCTGCCGAGAACAGAGGGCTGGGCTGGCGGATTGGCCGGAGGTTTGAAGCCTCGGCTGAGCGTTCGGTAACCTCACGGCCAAGGACAACCGCCAGTTGCCCTGGGCCACCGTGTCAAACAGAAGATGTCAGCACTGCTGTCCCGCCGGCCGGTGGGAGTGTCTGTATTTTTTTTTTTTTGTGCAGTGGCTGATCATCGCTATTGCGGGGACGGCCGGTGTTGAACAACACCTCACTTTTCTTCAAGACTCCCCACCCCCCCCCCCCCCNACTTGCGAGTCCAGCTCGCGATTCTGGGACTTTGGCCAACAGGCTTAACAGTGGGTATGTAAGGCACAAACACAGGCACACTCACACAGTCTGGGTATTGCTCAGGGATGGTGATGTGAGGAACATGACACAAATTACGGAACTGTTTGTAGGGCATGTACTCCAGGAAGGACGCATCTCTGCTCTCTAGGAAGTGGTGGTGCATGGGGTCCTAAAAGTGCCATGCTTTGGAGGCATGGGAGACGTCTACAAAGAAACACCATCGGCCTTGTGGGCTGATTTTGTGGTCTCTTTGAGGCTGTACAAACCACACGCATGCCATAGTTCCCCATACCCTTGCTGGCCTTAGGTCAGCCTTTTCCTTAAACCACCGCTCCCGTGGCATGACTGCCTTGGGCAGAGGCCCCTGTGGTACCCTGTTCCACACCCACATCACATACGTGACGGCTTCCTCCCAAAAACCAAAGGGTAGACCATACTCACTTAGCAGAGTGCACAATGCATCACCAAGGGTCCTCTGCTACCTTTCAGCTACACCATTTTGCTGTTATGTGTATGGTGCACTGATTTGATGCTCTATACCTTTGGCCTTCAATTTTACTCTTAGAGCACCAATGAACTCCCCTCCTCTATCTGTGCGCAGTTTAAGCAATTCAAAACCATTCTGCCACTCAGCAAGGGAAATCCATTCTGCGATGGCACGTGGGGCATCCGCTTTTAACTTCAGCAGGAATGCCCAGAGAAACCGACTGTAATCGTCTGTCAGTGTGAGAATGTATTGTGACCCATACTGAACAGAGGGCACCGGCATGGGTCCTTTCATGTCTGCATGGACAAGTTCGAGAGGGGCCTTGCCGACCTCATCTGACCTGGGAAAGTTCTCTCTATGAGCCTTGCCTTCCTGACAGTCGAGACAAGCATCTGCACTGAGGCCGTGTGGACAATCCATAGGCAGGAGACCGTAAGCTGTCGTGTGCTTGATCATTTCTGTGACCAGGTCGGTGTTGATGTGTGGAAGACAACGGTGCAGCAAGTCTTTGTGTTTTGCATCCGTGGCCGTCATGACATATGCATGTGGTCTGTGTGAGTGCATCTGCGTCAGTGGAAAGAGGGTAAGGCGGTAGAGCATGTCAGCGTGCAAAGGTCCATCAGCCAACAGTACACCAGCAGAATCAAAGAGCATGCAGCGTTCTGCGTGAGAGTGGACATGTTAGCTTAGCGGTCTAGCTGATCCCCCAGACAGGAGGTTCACTTTCAACTTGGAAACATACTACATACCAGTCAACCATAAGACTCCCCCAGGTTCTTGCAAAGCCACTGTGCCCACACCCTCAACTTCCAGCACCTCCCCTGACCCTGTTGCCACACTCTCCACATCAGGCGCAGCGTACAACGACACGAACAGCTGGCGATACGGGTACATGTGATGTGACGCTGTAGTGTCAAACAGCCTTTCTTGCATTGGAAGTGCGTGTGATGTGGTGACATGTGTGTGCGCCAATCACTGATCTGGTGCCTGGGCTTGGCCGTTGGTTTTGGGGGCTACAGCTCCATGGGTGCTGTCCACCCGGCTGAAGGGGCCCCGGTTGTCGGCTGCTGTGTCTCGGCCATGTCCGTGTATATGCGCTGTGCCCACGCTGACGCCAGGACTGGGATGGCCGGGTTCGGTGAGACGTAGTATGGGCCCTCGTAGAATGGCGGTGGCCCTGGATAGATCGGCTGGCTCGCTGGCAGCTGCACTGGTGATGTCACGCAGGTGACCCCGCCGAAGGGCCCCGGAGCTCGAGGTCCAGTCATCATGGGCGTAAACCAGGCTGGGGGATGCAGCTGCAGTCCAAGCTGTGGGCGAGGCNCCTGAGCAATGAGCCTCTGCTGCTCCTGCTGCTGCTGTTGGGGTGGCTTCATGATGCGCTGGAGGTCTGAGCACTCACGCCAATAGTGACCATACTTGCCGCAGTAGTTGCACGTGCATTTTCCCCCACCGCCTCCACCGCCCGGCCACGCCCTCGTCCTCCGCCTGTCTGGGTGCCCGTTCCTCCATGTCCCCAGCCTCCCCCGCCTTTGCCTTTCCCTTGAGTACAGCTGGTAGGAATACCTGATGGGGACTGATGGACAAAGGCGCTAGGTGTCGGGTTGTTGGCCTCTCGCGCTTCACCATGAATAATGGGACGCAGCTCTTTGAAAACTTCCGCTAGATCAGTGTTCTTGATGTCGGCCACACGAAGGCGCCGCAGAAGCCCTTGCTGGAACTCCCTGTAGGGCTCTCCAAGGTGCAGTAGACCAGGATCCAGCCATTTGAGCACGGAGCAGGATGCTCCGTACCCGGGGATACGGCGGCGAAGGTCCATTGTTGCATCCCAATATTCTGCTCTCGGTGCCCCCGGCTTTGGATAAAGGCTCCAGAGGTGGTCGCGCAGAGAGATCACCAGCGCCATGCCCCGTTCCTCATGACGAGTAGCCATGTGTTGTCATGACTCATAAGGATGCGGAGCCCCCCCCCGAGGGTCTGCTGGGTCCTCCCCTCTACCGCCAAAGCAGAAGTGGCAGATGGCATACGACTGGTCGTCGGGCAGGGCTCGGACTAGGGCATTGAAGGCCCGCAGTAAGACACGATCCTCAGTTGCATCAGTCGACGGGAAGAGGTACAGCTCCTCCATCCCATACTCTGCCACCCACGGAAGGAAGACAACTTTCCATGCAAGGAAATCCCGCAAGCCCAAAGCTGGCGGCGTCAGGTCCTTGTGAGTCATGACTCTGCTTAGATTTTCCCATGTCACTGTGACTGCGCCAACTCCACCACTGGCACCGACGCCGGTGCTAGCGCCATCTCCAGCAAATGCACTGCCTCTCCCTGCTCTTGCACCTTGCCCTCCAGACACTGACCCTGCTTGACTCATGGCTCCTAGGTTTCAGACAGGTCCTAGGACGGCGGTGTGAGCCCTGACTCCCCTCGTTTCTGGCCGACAAAATTTTGGCATCAATTCACCGGGCCCACTTTGGGCCCAGTTTCTGGTCGCGGGCCCATAGCTCGTGGGTACCGCCTTGTCTTGGTCTAGGGAAACACCTCAGACAACCTGTGCCCTGTACTGGTCACTCTGTAGGCTGAGGGACCCCGCCTCCACCTGTAGGTGGCAGGTTGGCGCTTGGGCTCTCCCTCCCATGCCTTTCTCCCCCTCGTGAACTTTCCCCTCACTTCTGCCGCCTCTCCTGTCCGCGCGCGGCCTATGGGAAGGCCTTTGATGGCCCTTAGCGGCGGGCGCATCCTACATTGGTGGCAGACGCGCAGATCTATGGCCGCATGTGGCTCGGACGCCACCTTTCCTACTCGGCACCACCGCTATGCGTCAGCTTCATTCCTGGAAAGCAGCTCTGATACCATGAGAAGATTGCTACGGTTCCAATGCAACTTGTCTTGCATCAAACGGTGTAGTAACAGGGAAGTTAAAGTCAGGGTTAGGTGGCCGTCATGGATCCATGCAAGAAACCTAATTGTCGAGCTCTCACAAGCAAGGGCTCGAGCGGGTGAGCCTTGTGAAGTGAGACCCACCCATCGGCCGGTGAGCGAAGCTCCCCGGCGCAACCTGCTCCAGAGATGGCAAACCCCTTGCGTGGCACCCAGATAGGGCTGACTGCCCCAACCCGGGAACTCACACTGNGCTTCATTCCTGGAAAGCAGCTCTGATGCCATGAGAAGATTGCTACGGTTCCAATGCAACTTGTCTTGCATCAAACGGTGTAGTAACAGGGAAGTTAAAGTCAGGGTTAGGTGGCCGTCATGGATCCATGCAAGAAACCTAATTGTCGAGCTCTCACAAGCAAGGGCTCGAGCGGGTGAGCCTTGTGAAGTGAGATCCACCCATCGGCCGGTGAGCGAAGCTCCCCGGCGCAACCTGCTCCAGAGATGGCAAACCCCTTGCGTGGTACCAAAATAGGGCTGACTGCCCCAACCCGGGAACTCACACTGTAACACAATGTATGCCCCTAACGATTCTAGACCTAAACTAGGTTCCTGAGGTTCTGCATTTTACAAACATGCAGAGTGAGGAGAGCCATAGCTTTCACAGGAAATCCAACATCGTCGTCACAACTGTCACTGACGATGGTGTTCAGGCAATGTTGTGAGAGGGAGGCAAGCGCACTAAAGATGCCAGATGCAGCTGAGGGTGGGTCCGGCATGCAGAATCAGTGTGCGTCGCCTCCACTCTCTGGATCAGCATGCCCTGCGCACTCATGTCCACACCAAGGAGAGAGTTATATACAGAGAGGATTAAAAACTGCTGGCGGAGCCTGTGCTCCTCCCCCCTCAGTCGTGAGATAGTTTTGCAGTCTGCACCACACAATGGCCACCATGTCAGAGCATTGAGTCAATGAGGTGGAGCGTGGAAATTGTTGAAAAATTGCCCCTCCACATGCCCAAGTGCGGCGCCGGTAGGCGCCGACGAGCCGCCAGAAAGTGGAAACCCCACTCCGGCGGATCTGGCGACTCGAGGATTGCTCGGACCGTAAAGTGGAGGATTGCCCCTGAAATTTGACCAGTCGCGGAATCCGGTGGAAGTTGTTTTGCTGAAATCAGACAAGTATCAAGGGAGATATGGTCTTCCAAAGTTGGGGTATGCGTTGCACCTTCGGGAGCCAGCTGCAACTCGAAATCCGGTCGATAATCGACCAAACCAAGTAACAAAATTACCATCTGGAGAAATTGCTCCGATAGGCCTGCCAAGGCGTCCGGTGGATGATCCACCTGATCCGGCGGATCATCCACCGGATCCAGCAGTGCAGGTTGTTACTGAGGGACTTAGCCAAAATCATGGCTCAGCGTCCGAAATTCAGTAGTACGTTTTGTTACTCGGGGACAGTCAAAACTCTGACTGCAAGTCCGCGGACAGGTTTCGAACCTCGTCACACCCCATCACCAAACTCGACCCAAAAGTGGGTAGGGTGTGTGAAAACAGTGCAGGAGACCCCTACACCACGTGCAAGAGGATCTGCGCCTTGGGAAAGGCGCTTCGCATGTGAATGAAGGCGCCACGGCATGTGCGCACCATGGAGGCGTTAGGCGTTTCTGTGGTGGGTGAAACCTGTGCTTCAGCAAGCATAACTTGGGCTACGCTTGGCCGAATCGCGCGCGGTTTGGTGCGTTGGAAATCTCATGACTAGCCCTATACATGTTGTGATCATGTCCATGTTAGAAAAACTAACACAAAATGAAGTTATTCCCTTCGCAAACTGACTGTCTCTAAATTCCTGTTCACATAGCGTGAGGCGACCAGAAAGCTCACGCTCAGTCTCAGATTCGCCCAAAACAGTAGACGTGAACCAATAGAGCCTATCACACCAACGTCGGGACCGCACCACGTGGATTCCATCCTAAAAAAGGGTTATGGGCCCACAGGTCTGATACCCTCCAACATTCACATCTTCCGCATCGCACGGGATTGTCATCTTGGACGTCGCTGTGAAGTTCTGAGAACTCGTCAGAGTAGCAGCTGCGCACATGGCAGAGAAGGAGACGCAGCCCATTCAGAAGTATGCGGGCGGCCCGGGCTTTGGGCTATGGAGGTGGCAGTTTGAACTGCACCTCTTGCATAATGGGCTACTGGATGTCACATTGGGAAAGGAGGTGCTCACAGAGGCGACTGTTGCGGACGTGGAGAAGCAGGCCTTCAAAAAGAAGAACACGGTGGCGCTCATGCTCCTGGTGTCCGGGACGGCCGAGTCGCAGTGGGGCTACTTCCAAGGCTGCAAGCTAGAATCCAAAGCTTAGCAAAAGCTCTGTGCCATCCACCAATCCAAGTCGCTGGCGAACAAAATCTTTGTAATGAAGCGACTCCATACGGTGAGAATCGAGGAGGGAGATGAGGTTATCTCCGCCATGCAGCAGATTGAGTTGCGCGCCTTGCAATGCAACGATGTGGGGTGGAAGATCCACACGCAGCTGCAAGCGATGGCCCTCCTCATGGCCCTACCTGACAGTTGGGGCCCACTCATCACCGTCCTTGGAGGATGGTCGGAAAACAAGCTCACCTATGGCGTGGTCGTAGAGTACATCCGAAAGGAGGGGCAGTGCCGGAGCTGCAGGGAGTCCTCGTCTTCCTCATCGGCTCTCGTCACCAAAACATGTCGTGGCAGTTCCGGGGGCCGAGGAAGTGGCGGAAAGGACGGCGGCATAAGGGCGCCAAGAAAGGTGCGTGCCTTAACTGCGTCAAGGAGGGCCATTGGGCCCGTGAGTGCCCGGAGGAGACGAAAACCGGCGACAAAAACAGCAAGGGCAGGTCGCTCCTCAACGGCAACAAGAACCACTTCCTCAAGAAGGCCAATAGGCAGTGCCTGGATTTCAGGGCCGAGGAGCACATCCAAGTCAAGAAGGTGGGGTTTGTCACCTACGAGAAGTCCTCCAAGTCAATGGTGGTCGCGAACGACAAAGTCAAGCCGGTGGCCGGCCAAGGCGACGTGGAGATGGAAGTCGTGGTGGGCAGTAAGGAGGAGCTGTGCACAATCCGTGATGTGCAGCACGTCCCCGGTCTTGCTGACATCCTGAGTGTTAGCCGCTTGATGGACAAGGGATATGAGGTGCTCTTCCGCAGGAAATGTGCAGTGGTGCGCATCGACGGCAACGGCGAGGTCGTGCTGGAGGCGAAGCGCAAGGGCGGTCTCTACATCGTGGAGACCAAGATGGTCCCCGCGGCATCGGACGTAGCGGACTCGCAAGAGCGCGTCGTCAACAAGGCCAAGGGAGGAAGCGCTGATCTAGAGCTCTGGCATTGACGGTTGGAACATTCGGCGCCCGCAACCGTTAAGGACATGGAGAAGCACGACATGGTGCGCGGCCTCATCATCGATGGTGCAGACGCGGCAGTAGATACAACAGCGCACAAAAGTGCGAGCCTTGCATTTTTGGCAAGGCGCGGCGCAAGCCGTTCAACGAGAACAAAGCTTGTGTAAAGGACTTGCTGGAGGTTGTGCACAGCGACATGTGCGGACCGTTCAAAACGCCGTCAAACAGCGGCTTGAGATACTTCGTCACCTTCATTGACGACTGTAGCAGAAAACTCTACGTGTACTTCATGAAGCAGAAGGGCAAAACCTTGGACCGGCTTAAGGAGTACGTCGGAGCGATGGAGAGGCAGACTGGCCGGAAGGTCAGAGCGCTACGCAGGGACAATGGTGGAGAGTACGTGGGCTGCAGCGGGTGGATGAGGCAGCAGGGCATCAAGTGGGAACCCACTACGCCGTACTCGCCACAGTCCAACAGAGTGGCGGAGCGGGCGAACCAGACGCTACTCAACATGGTGCGGACCATGCTTGTGGATGCGGGGTTACTGCGAGGGTTTTGGGTAGAGGCTGTGTGTACAGCAAGCTACACCATCAACCTCACCCCAACAGCGGTGGTGAAGGGCAAGGGTGACTGGAAGACGCCGCAGGAGGTTTGGAGCGGGCGCAAGCCAAACGAGGCGCACCTGAAGGTGTTCAGGTGCAAGGCGCACCCGATGGTGCAGGCGACGTAACGACGCGACAGCAAGCTGGAACCGCGGGCAAAGCCGTGCTTGTTCCTCGGCTGCAAGAGCGTGCAAAAGGCGTATCGGCTCTGGGACCCGCGCACGCAAGAGATCATCCGCAGCCGTGACATCGAGTTCGACAAGCAGCAAAGCTTCAGCAACAACAGCAACAACATGAGCGTTGGGAATACTCCAAAACAGGGGGAGTGGTTCAAGCTCCTTGACTACGAGGAGGAGCCGGCGGACGCGGAGGTCGAAGATGCGGCGTCGGAGCACGGCGGTGTAGCAAGTGCAGCAGCTGACACAGAGGACTCTGACAACGATGTAGCTGGGCTGGAGAGCCGACGGAATGATCCGTCGAAGGAGGCACCGCGGGTGCCGAAGCGCGCACTCCCGGCGGAGTTCGCGTTGGGCGTCAGAGAAAGATACTCCGGACGCACCACCCATCCAGTTGATGGTTCATCGGAGCGGGAGGGGTCCTCGGGGAGCCATCAGGTCGATGATTCACCGGAGCAGGCTGAGTCAGAAGGATTGCAGCAGAGCGACGAAACGCCGCCAAGACTGTCGCGCCGCAGCGGGAGGCAGCGGAGAGCAGGGAAGCGTTTCGACGCAGGCACCGGTCGATGGATCGGCATGACGCGGTGCATGCTGGCTGCATCAACGAAACGGACGACCATGCAAGAGGCACTTGCGCAGCCCTAGAGGGAGCAGTGGGACGCCGCCATCAAGTCAGAGTTGGCGTCCATTGCTGAAAACAACATGTGGCAGCTGGTTGACAGGTCGAAAGACGCCAAGGTCATTGGCTCCAAGTGGATCTTCAAGACCAAGTTCATGAAGGAAGGAGTGGTTGACAAGTACAAGGTGCAGCTCGTGGCAAAGGGGTACGCACAGCGTATGGGCGAGCACTACGATGAGATGTTTGCCCCCGTTGCCAAGTTCACAAGCATCCAGGCGATCCTTGTAGTGGCGGCCGCGAAGGACATAGAGCTCCACCAAATGGACGTAAAGACGGCCTTCCTCAACGGCATCATTGACAAAGAAATCTACATGGAGGTGCCGGAGGGGGTGGAGGGGCCGGAGGACAAGGTGTGCAAGTTGCGGAAGTCCTTGTACGGGCTAAAACAATCGCCTCGATGCTGGTACCAATAGATGGACAGCTTCATGGCACAACTGGGCTTCAAGCGCTGTGAGGCGGATCATAGCGTGTACGTGCAGCATAGCAAGAAGCTCCATCAGATCGTCGTACTGTATGTGGACAATCTGATCTTGTGCTCCTCAGACCTGCCGAGCCTACAGCGGCTGAAAGAGCAGCTGAGCAGCAGGTTCCAGATGTCGAACATGGGGGAGCTGGAGTTCTACCTCGGGGCGAGCATTACGCGGAACCAGAGGGCTTGCACGCTTGAGCTGGGGCAGGCCAAATACGTGGCCGAGGTGCTGAAGCGGTACGGCATGGAGGACTACAAACCAGTGTGCAGTCCTGCCTCCACGACCTGTGAACTGACTGCGGCAATGGCACCGCAAATAAAAGAAGAGCGGGAGGATATGGCAGGGGTGCCGTACCAATCGGCGGTAGGCAGCCTCATGTATGCCATGGTGGCGACTCGACCGGACCTGGCCTACGCGGTGGGCCAAGTGAGCAAGTACGTGGCTGATCCAGGGCCACTACACTGGTAGGCGGTCAAGCGCATCCTCCGCTACCTGCAGGTGACGCGGCACGCGTGCCTGAGGTTCGACGGCAAGGGACGGGCAGACCCTTTGCGTCTGGTCTGCTACACGGATGAAGACTATGTTGGGGATGTGGAGAAGCGGAAGTCCACATCCGGCTACGTGTTCTTCCTCGCTGGTGTAGCGGTCTCGTGATGCAGCAGGAAGCAGGAATGCGTCACCACCTCCACAGTGGAAGCTGAGTACATCGCACCGGCCGAGGCGGTCAAGGAGGTGGTGTGGCTCCGCAGGTTGCTGGGGGAGCTGGGCGTGCCGCAGCTGGAGCCTACGGTGGTGCAAGAGGACAACACCGGCTCCATCTCGCTGAGCAACAACCCGACGCAGCACAAGAGGAAGAAGCACATCGACGTGCGTTATCACTACGCACAGGACATGGTCGAGAAGGGGCAGGTGGTGCTGCAGCACTGCAGCACGCACAACATGCTTGCGGATTGCTTGACCAAGGCGCAACCCGCGGACCGGCACGCGATGAGCGTGGCTGGACTTGGGATGACCAGCTATGACGGGCTGGAGCGCGCAGCGGAAGATGAGTGAGAGCAAGCAGGAGCAGCGGGCATGGCATGTGCAAGGGGGAGAATGTTGAAAAATTGCGCCTCCGCATG